>CAUYPK010066819.1:0-54914 GCA_963574355.1 Loris lydekkerianus | reverse complement strand
CTAAGTTTCACATATACCCTTGTAAGATGCACTGCAGGTGTAATCCCACCAATCACCCTTTTTGTTGTGTCTTCGTGTGGGAGAGAGAAAGAGGAAGGGGGAGAGAAATAGAAAGAAAGATATGTTCCTTTTCTTATAAGGCTGCAATTCTTTCAGATTAGGACCCTACACTTATGACCTCATTTAATCTTAAATGAGATTAAAGACCCCATCTCCAGATACAGTAACATTTGGAGTTAGAGCTTCAACATGTGAATTCTGAGGGATATAATTCAGTTTATAGAGAGGCTTCTTAAAGTCTTATTCAATAACTCAAGAACTCCAGGGAAGAAATAATAAAAATGTATTCCCTGGCTAATTCTTGGGTTGAAAGTCCCTCACTATTTAGTAGTGTATTTGACCTAAACCCCAGATTACAAGATAAGGTCAATTTACCTTATTTTGTCCTCAGAGGATATTTAACTTTAAAAATCATGTTTCTTTTTACCATAGGATGCAGGAAGGCAGCTGATATAAGATGGTAGAGCAGACTTCACTGACTGAACTCTATAGTACACCACAAAAGGTGCTGTTGGTAGCTGTGCTGGCATCTACTTATTCCGTAAATACTATGAGTCTACACAACTCCAGACAAGGCTGGGAGCTGCAGATGGAGCGATGACTAATAAAACATGATCCCCATCCTTACACTTGAATAGGACTTACAAAGAAATGGGTAATCATAAACTAGCACTTCAAGTTGTAGAGAAAAGGGAAGGGCCAGAGTCTTTGGGCACAGTACAAGCAGCACACGGACCCTGGGACCCTGGTCTGACATGTCAGCAAAGCCTATCCAAGCGCATTCCTGTCGAAATGGAAATCGTGGAGACAAAGTATGTGTGAAAGCAGGGACAGCATGGGAAACATGTTCCAGAAGTAAGGAAGAAGGTATGGAAAGAAGTCTTAATAATTAGAAAGGACATATCTCCTTAGGAAACCAAAAGTAGTATAATATGCCTAGAGAGGAAGGAGTGAGATTCCAGGACAGAACTCGCAAGAGCGGCAATATTTAAAAAACATCAGGAACAGGACAATAGTCAGTCAACGTCATCAAGAGAGGAGTGGCCAGGAGACAGAGGAAAGTCCAGGAGGGATCATTGCCATGGCAGGAGACTCTTCCAGAAAGGGAGGGTGCTTACCTGGGTTACAAACTCCTAAAAGGTGAAATAAGGAGGGAAAAGTGCCTAAAGGTGTAAGCAAAAGGGAAAAGGAAGTGACTGACAAACTTGCAGAAAGCAGTTTTAATAAAGTTGCAGGGAGGAAGCACTGTTGTTACACCTGTTCTCATTCACCTTGATGGCTCTGATGAGAAGGCATCTGGTTACAGCAGCCTTCCCCAGATGTACCTGCAGTGTTCAAAATCGTAGCAGGTGTGTAGAATGTAGCCATGTGAATATACATGCACACGTTTAAGCATGGGCAGGGCAAACCAGAAAATATTACCAATGAATTTGTTCAGCGTGGTGGGGTATATCTGGGTGGTGGGATAATAAGCAATTTTTGCTTACTTTTTTAATCTTTTCTATATTATATGTGTTTTCTATTTTGAACATCTATTATTTTGTAACATGTAAACGATAAAGCCAATTTTTAGAAATTGACTGATATAAAGGATATAAGCAGGTATCTAAACTACAAAGCAGGGTTGATTTACCGATGAAGTAACACGTAAGTGCAGCTTTATTTTTATATCAGTTTATCCAAATGCTTTCTTATGTCTTTCGTTTTTCTCCCTCCTCCCAACCATTGATATTTTACAGGCTTGGATACAAGGGAAGGTTTTGTCTGAATAAAAACAAACTGGTTTTATGAGACTGAAAGACATCTTCCAATTTTAGGTAATTATAATATTGAAAAATTTCACTGGATTTAGACATCTTTGAGCACATACAGAAACTACCTTTTCATTACCTGTTATCCCTTTATGCAGAGCCATAAATTTTAAAAATAAATTGTTAAGGTAAAATTTTCATTGCGGTTTCCATCAAAATCGGCAAAAAGTCATAAAAATAAAAATAATCAGTCTGCTTCATGGTTGCCTGTTTAAAATGAGAATATTTAGGGAAAGTATGTGACTGGCAGAGAGAAACACTTTTCAGATCTAACAGAAAGAGAGAGTCCATAGGAATTTAAGGTCTTCCAGGAAACAAAACAGCAGCACACTCAGTTGAACACAGGCAGTCAGGCACCTGCTGCCTGAGGCCACCATAAGCCTGATGCCCAGCCTCATACCCACCTCCCACCCCCAAACTCTCGAGCAAATTCTTAGGAAGAGATGAAAACTGGGTGATTTCACCTGGAAAACAGAAAATCAAAGAGCCTGAGTCCCTTGCTCAAAGCCATCAGGCATGTGATTAAAAAGGAAACTAGATTTCTTCCTTCCTTCCTCTACACCCCACATACCTCCCACAGCTAACTCAGCAGCCAGCACCATGGCTTTCCAAGCTAATCATTAGTTCTTGCAAGCTTTCAGACAAAAATATCTTCCTTTTGAATTTTCATTCACAGGCAACCACCTCAGCTATGTTATCAGCACACACTTCAAGGCAAAGGACAAAAGATTTCAACCAGGAGGTACAGTCAGGCACAGGAAGGCAGGGCTTCTGGGGACATAGTTCCTACCATATGATTTAGGTAAGAAACCTCTTGTCCTGAGGCCAGAGGAAGACTAGCCAGCCAGCGTTGGGGACTTCAAGCTTTCCTGATAGATTTAGAGAACAGCAATAGGTCCAGGAGGACTTAATTTCTGAATCTAGACTTTAATTTATACAAGAATCACTATTAATAAAAGCTTGGAGGGAGGGAGTGGGGCCTTGGTGTGTGCCACACCTTCTGGGGACAAGACATGATTGCAAGAGGGACTTTACCTAACAAATGCAATCAATGTAACCTGGCTTATTGTACCCTCAATGAATCCCTAAAAATAAAAAATAAAAATAAAAAAGCTCCCCCCCCCAAAAAAAAAATGGAGTCTCTCGGGCACCACTCCTAGTTTCCGACTCACCTTAAATCTGTGATGGGCATCACTGGAATTAGCTTTGTAATGCATGTATAGAATCTCAGTTTATTTTGATACAGGTGGAGAAATGCTAGCTTAGAGTTTCCATTCCACCCCATGCTGGGACTGCTTTGATCACTAGGGTCTGGGAAGCAAGCATAACCAGTGACCCCAGGCCTCAGCTGCGGAATGTATACCTTTAGGTGGTGTGTGTGGTGTGAGGCAGGGGTCACCTACCCTTAGACTACAGAGCCTTGACTTTTTAGAATATTGATTCTTACAGCTGATCTAGTGAACAACATTAGTATTTTTACTAAAGCAAATCTGATATACAATGGAGTAGAATACACAATTTGAGTGAATATCAAAGACAAAACCTGAAACCTCAAAAAATACATTGGGGGGGCAACACCTGTGGCTCAAACGAGTAGGGTGCCGGCCCCATATGCCAGAGGTAGCGGGTTCAAACCCAGCCTCACCCAAAAGCTGCAAAAAACAAACAAACAAACAAAAAAAACAACACATGGGCTTATGGTAGGCTGCTTTAGATTTTATCTCAGAGCTTTGAAGTGCTTTCTCCTGTCTGTCTCCAGTAGGAGTATTGAGAAACTCCGTTAGTGGATGGCAGTAAGCACACTACACATTAGTTTCTTCATCTGAAAATGGACATAATAACATACATCCCACAGAATTGTGGTAAAGCATAAAACAACATCATTTGAGGCCAAACCTTAAATCTGACATATCAAAAATGTTTTATAAATGTTCATTTTTTTTCTCTAATAAAGAGAATAATTCATTTTACATCTAGATTAATGAGAAATTGTGTCTTTCTCTTTAAGATTTGAATTCTAAAAGATCTATCGCCTTTTTCCTGGGAATTGACAAAAAAGGGTTAAAAACGTTACTAGTTTATTTTATTTAATAAATAATATTTATTTAATATGTATTATTTATATTAAGTATTACTTAGCAAATAACATTTATTAAATATTATTATTATTTTTTAATTGTTGGGGATTAATTGAGGGTACAAGAAACCAGGTTGCACTGATTGCATTTGTTAGGCAAAGTCCCTCTTGCAATCGTGTCTTGCCCCCAAAAGATGTGGCACACACCAAGGCCCCCCCTCCTTCCCTCTCTCTGCCTTTCTTTTCCCCACCCCTCCCTCCTTCTTTCTATCTCTACTCTCCACTTCCCTCAGCCCCACCCTGTCCTTAATTGTCATTAATTGTCCTCATATCAAAACTGAGTACATAGGAGTCATACTTCTCTATTCTTGTGATGTTTCTAAGAATAATGTCTTCCACTCCCATCCAGGTTAATAGAAAGGATGTAAAGTCTCCATTTATTTAATGGCTGAATAGTATTCCATGGTATACATATACCACAGCTTAATTCATTCCTGGGTTGGTGGGCATTTAGGCTGTTTCCACATTTTGGCGATTGTAAATTGAGCTGTAATAAACAGTCTAGTGCAAGTGTCCTTATGATAAAAGGATTTTTTTTTCCTTCTGGGTAGATGCCCAGTAATGGGATTGCAGGATCAAATGGGAGGTCTAGCTTGAATGCTTTGAGGTTTCTCCATACTTCCTTCCAGAAAAGTTGTACTAGTTTGAAGTCCCACCAGCAGTGTAAAAGTGTTCCCTTCTTTCCACATCCACACCAGCATCTGCAGTTTTGAAATTTTGTGATGTGGGCCATTCTCGCTGGGGTTAGATGGTATCTCAGGGTGGTTTTGATTTGCATTTCTCTAACAGATAGGGATGATAAATGTTTTTTTCATATACAACACTAGTTTTTTTTAAGTAAATGTTCATAATGATGAGAAAATATACCAATAAAGAGATGGTGGATTTAAGTTTATCTAAACATAATAGTGGGCAGAAAATAAAAACGGATACATAGTATGCGCAGAAGTCCAGCAAAATGATACTTTTCTTCTCTCTGAACCTTTCCTTGTCTCTCCAGGGTTATTTGTGTGTTTGCTTTTGTGCCTTTCAAAAGATAAGTTCCTTGAGTGTGAAGACTGCAAATTGTCTATCTTTGTGTTCATTTGTTCATTTTTCAAATTCAACTAAGATGAAAACAATCTCTAGGCAATGTGTTAAAAAAAAAAAAAAAAAAGAAAACTATAAACAAGGACATTACAAAGAAGAAAGTTTTCTTCCAGTTTACTCATCTCCTAACTCTTCTTCCTGGGGACAGTGCCCCCTCCCAATGTTTTTTATACATTTCCAGAGATAATCTACACAAATAAAGAACATTTTATAAAAATAATAGTATATTACATTCAATTTTTGGTACTTTGCTTTTATATTTTACAACATGTAATATATTTTTATATATTTATACGTATATATATTTTTATATACATTAGAGAACATTCCATCTCAGTGGATATTTCCCTGTCCTATCCTCTCTATGCAGCTGCAAAATATGTCCTATAATTTGTTTTACCTCATTAGTGAACATTCAAATGGTTTTTAATTTAGGTGGGTTTGCTGCAATGCATGCTACAATACTACAAACAATACTAAAATGAACATCCTTGTACACAGGTCTCTGTGCATCTTTGAGATCATATGTGTAGGATAAACTCCTACATGTGGAAATGGATCATTTGTAATTTGGATAGAAATTGCCAAATGCTCTCTATTAAAGTTGTCTAATTTACTCTTGGTATGTTATCAAAATTTAACAACCTAATGAGTAAAGTATTTGCATTTCATAGGAATCAAAGTTTGGAATGGTAGAGAAAGGAGTGGTTTTACTAGTTCTAGAATAATTGATTGTCTATTTGGATACACACACACACAAATCAAATGCAGATAGGTTCTGAACTCAAATATCAAAGGCAAAACTATAGGAATCCTAGAAGAAAATATGAATGCAAACATTGTGACCTAATTGTACCTTCATGTCAATCTGAAATTTTAAACAATGGAAAAATATCTTTCTGACTTCAAAGTAGGAAAGCACTTCTTTAAAAAATGTTTCAAAATGTCCTAGCCATAAAATAAAAGGTTAATAATTTGGATTATGTTAAAATAAAGAACATATGATCATAAAAAGATGCTATGAAGAAGTAAAATGATGCTGAAATCCAGAAGATCCTGCAAAACTTCTAACTGATAAAGGCTTAACATCTCGAAAGAACTTCTATTAACTCAATAAGGAAAAGGCAGTGCAGTAGAACAGTGGATAAAAAACATGAAAAAGCCTGTTATAGTAGAGGCAATATGGATGTTGAATATACATATGAAAAGAATCTCAATTTATTTATTTCTTTTTTTTGATACAGAGTCTCACTTTGTCACCCTTGGTAGAGTACTGTGGTGTCACAGCTCACAGCAACCTCAAACTCTTGGGCTCAAGCAATTCTCTTGCCTCAGCCTCTCTAGTAGCTGGGACTTGAAGCGCCACCTCAAAACCTGGCTATTTTGTTTGTTTGTTTGTTTGTTTAGCAGGCCCTGGCCCACATTCGAACCCACCAGCCCCAGACCATGTGGCCAGCATCCTAACCACTGAGCTACAGGTGCTAAGCCAGAATCTCAACTTCTTTAGTATTATATTTAAAGAATTACAGATACAGATCTTAATGAGATACCATCTTACTATCTGACAATACCATACGTTGGCAAGGATAATGGCTCATTTATACTGCTCATAGGCATTTATACAACTACTGTGGAGAGGAATGTGAGATAATCATTTGTAATACCCTATGACCCAATGTATATATTTTGTGACCCTACTTTTCTATCTTGGAGAAAAATCTCCTGAGCAAATATTCATAGCAGGACTAGTTGTAATAGCAAACGACTGGAAACAACTCACATGTTCATTGACTAAAGAATGAAAAATTGTGCTTACTTTCATGCAATGGAATACTATATAGAAATTAACCCAAAATGTAGGCTTGGAAGCTATTCTATGCAATTTCAATTCCTGGCTTTCCCACTTACCAACTATGTAATTTTGGACAAGTTACTTGTCTTATTTCCATTTTCTCAACTATAGTTTATGTCTGTATGGCATGTAAAACTCTCAGAACAATACTTGGCACATGGTATGCACTCTCTGTTAGTTGTTTCTATTGAAAGAGTAGGGGCAAAGTTTTGAGGAATCTAAAAAAAGAATCAAGGCATGGAATTTAAACTGGATGTTAGTAGGTACAAAGGAATATAAGAGACCAGACAATTAAGTTTGCAAACTCAACCTAGAAAGAGTGTCACAAACCTCATTGATGAATATTAATAACAGTCCCCTTTGAAGAACTCCCCTGGAGAAGCTATGCAGCGAGGTCAGTGCTTAGTTCACCCTTCAAAATGATTTTTCAGGAATGAATTTTCTCATATGAACTAAGATAAATAGGATGAATGAAGACAGGAGGATGGAAGAAGATATGAATCTGACAAAGGGCTAAAAACTAGAATTTACAAAGAACTCAATCCAATCAACAAGAAAAGACCAAACAACTCAATTTATCACTGAGCAAGAGATATGAACAAGAGACTTCTCCCAAGAAGACAGAAGAATGGCCAACAAACACATGAAACAATGCTCATTGTCCCTAATTATTAGAAAAATGCAAATTGAAACCACCTTGGATATTACCTAACCCAACTGAGAATAGCCCACATCACACAGTCCCAAAGCTGCAGATGCTGGCCTGAGTGAGGAGAAAGGGGAACATTTAATAGACGGCAATCGCTTTTCTAGCTATCTATTTGGAAGAGAAAAAAAAATCATTTTGTCAAAAGGACATTTGCATTCAAATTATTCATGGTAGCTCAATTCACAGTTGTAAAGATATAGAAAGAACCTAAGTGCCCATCAACCTGTGAATGGATTAATAAACTGTGGTATATGTGTACCATGGAGTACAATTCAGCCTCACAAAAGATGGAGACTTTACAACTTTTGCACTTATCAGGATGGAGTTAAGGAACATTCGCCTTGATAAAGTATCTGAAGAAAGGAAAAACAAGCATCCCACGTACTGAATACTAATTTGAAACTAGTAGATGAGCAATGACAGGCCCACATGTGAGGGAAAACACAATTAAATTCAAATAGGGGGAAGAAGCTCAGTAAGTTCCCACCTAACAGGTATAATGTAGGAGTATTTGGCACATCTTCTGGGTGAACAACTCGGACTTTGCCTAACAAATACAAACAACGTAACCCAAATGTACATATCCTTGTATCAATCCTCTCTCCCCAAGAAAAGACGAGAGGAAATTCCACTGAGGGGGATGACTATAAGAATTCTGGGGCAGAGAATGTGGGTAAGAGGGACAATGGGAGGAGATAATGCTGAGAAAAGACCAAGGGGCTGGCACGAAGAACTGCCAGTGTTGGTGGTGGGAGCTGAAATCTGCTCAAAATCTAGCACCAGGTAATTGCATTGTAGCATTCTCAAGACACAGCTGTCTGTATTTTGAAGGGAAAAATATTCTTGGTGGGATAATCTAGAAGCTTCTCTTTACCATGTGGAAATGACTTATCTTGAGTTTTTTCTGTCTTCTTGACACTGGCCGAAAGTTTATTAATTCAAAGCCCCCTCCCATCTTTTTCTTAAAGTCCAGGATGATTATGAAATGTGGCTTTTATTTGCCCTACAAAATCTGTATCCTTTTTTTCATGAAGGAGACCCAAATCATCAAAATCATGATGATGAAGAGATAAATTAATCATGATCTTGTTTCTGAATCCATGGAATTGCTCATGCCATTGAATAATGTCTTGCAATCTCATTGTTATGGCACCTCTCAGTTTATCAGTCTTTTTCAAGTTTATTACCACATTTAACTTACTCTTCCCCAACAATGCTGGGGTGGGGGGTGGGGAGGCTTTGCTTGCTGGGCGTCTTTTACAGGTAAAGAGGCTGAGGGCCATGATGTGAAAGGGCATGTATCCACTAAGACCTCTGAACTCAGTTCTGAGTTTAAATCGTAGTTCTGCCATTTATTAGCTGGATAAACTAACCTCTCTGAACCCCATATTTCTAATATTTAACAAGGGATGATGAACATGCCTTACAGGGTTTTGTTACTATTTAATTAAGCCCCTAGCCCGTGACAGCATCCCCTAAGTGGTAGCAGTGATTACTGTTACTCTTCAAGGATAAAGCTCAGGTCCGAACTGCTTAGTTCTTACATTCAGCAGTGCTCTCTCTCTCTCTCCATTGTTATGGATTTGTCCATAAGGTGAGGGTGGATAGACATTCAGAACCCTCATTTGTTAAAGCCCTGAGAGATCTGACCTGGCTCTTATTCCTAGGGCCTATATTTTTCTACTATGTTTTACGAGATATTGTCATGATTTTGATATAAGATGTCGCACCACATCATCTGAGTGGCTAGCAGCTACAGATTTTGAGTTTTTGGATTACCAGGAATAAGCACTGGTAATTGAGTTAGAAGCATTTTTTGCATGCTAAATGTGATTTCACAGATTTTTAGAACGGAAAAAAAAAACAAAAAACATTTTTCTCTGTAACTCTATCATTAGATCTTTTAAAAGAGGAAAATCCCTGAATGTAGTCCATTCTTAAATTATCCCATAATAGCATCACCTTAACACTTAAATCATTTATTTCAAGGCTTCATTAGATGATAAAATGAATGCCTTGGTGGCAAAGATGTCATAACTTCTTTATCTGTTCAATGCTAAGAACAGACACGTTGTGCTCCTAGTCAACTCCAAGGAGGTATCCATAAATGTATCTTGGATGAATATTGAATCTTGAAAGAAAACATGGCTGAATGGACCCTGCCCAGAACCAGAATAGGCTTTAGCATGTCTGGCACAAATTGTAAAATATGAAAGACTTTCTTTAATCTCCATGTGAGGCTATTTTCCTTCTCCTTCCCTTCTTACTATTCCCGTTGAAGGTAAAGGTTGTTTTGCAATATGGGGAAGGTCTTTTGAGGCAAAAGGATTATTATTTATTTCTCATTAATTAAAGTGGTAGAGTCAGAGAGGACTAGCTTTTTCTTTGAAGTAGATAAGTTCTTTTAAGTTGGATCAGATTCCCCATCAATTAAAGGCACCATCCCTGAGCATACCTGTGGAAATGCACCTCTTTAAAAACGTTTAGGGTTTGGCGGATAACATGAGAGATGTTCTTAAGGGAGAAGTTTTTCTAGTTTGTCTTTCATTTTAAGAGTTCCTGGTGGGATGGTGGAGTGGAATTCACATTTGCAGTTTCCTATTTATTAGGCAAATGGTATTTTTCCATTTGCCTGTGGTTTAAATTCAGCAACAACCAAAAAACAAAAAACAATAACAACAAAAATCCTTCTCTTCATGTAAGGAGTTTGTATCCCAATAATAAATGGCCTTTTTATATTTGACTAAACATTTTTAAAATTCATAATAGGAAACTTTGAATCGCTTGAATGCTCTTTGGGTTCAATGTCAAATTTATTATTTTCACTTTTACCTTGTTATCATACTATATGTCAAAGACATAAACATTATCTTTATTTTCCACCAGCTTTGTAGATACATTAAAGGGTCTCTGAATGGTTGCTGTGTAGAGAGGTCCTCCTTAGCCTGGACTGGCTTCCTAAGGCCTCTTTTCTTTTCGGCAGGTCTAGAGGAGCCAGACTCTTTTCACAGTAAAGATGGGTCCAAGATGGAGTGCTATGAAGCTGGCACAGTAGTGGTTATCAGAGCGCAGTTCCGTGGTTCCGATGCCTTCTCTTATGGCCATTGAGGACTATGCTTCTGCTTTTATTTCTGGAAAAGGGACTCCACATACTCACTCCTTCCTACCATGATTTTATCTTTGCAAAAACCAGATGGGCCTAAAGATTCCCAGGCCCTTTCCTCTAGACATGACACTTAATGTTTCTCTGAAGCCCCTTAGACTGACTGCTTCCAACTGCCTGGTCTGTACCCTTCCCAGGAAGCTTCCCCTGTGGGCCTTTCCTCACCCATCTCACCCACTAACTCAGAGGACTCTCATTAAAAGCATCACAGCCGCCTTAGTTCTCTCTTTACAAATTGTGGCTATGGGTCTCCAATTTTTGACAAGCCATTTGGAGTAGTATTCCAAACATGTACTTCTTAAATCTTTAATGGAAAAAAAATGCCGAAAGCTTCCAGTTGCATTGCTGCAGTGCCCTTTAGTGTCATCTGAGATACAGGCAAACGATGGGCTACCTGGTCCTTTTTCCACTCACAACAGTTCCATTGGCATTCCTCTTCCTGGGAAGGACAATACTGAGGAGAGGATTGCGGTGTCAGAAAGCTCACTCATGCAAATGGACTCTTAGATGCATCTTACGAGAAAGTGAGCCCTGGGCCCATGATGCCACACTCCGAGAAAGCCCAGGGAAGGCATACTGAGGTTGAGGTGAGGAAGGGTCGCGCTAACCTCACACCTCCCAGGCAGAACCACAGGGATTCCAGCATCAGCAGAGCTTCTCCCCGCTTTTGCCAACACCACAGAAGCAATAGACTGATGAGAAGAGGGATAAGCTTTGTGTGTCTGAGATACAGAAAGCTAGCGACCAGTTTTAACTACGGGACTGGCCAAGGCTGAATTTCCTCACTTCTTCACTAAAGACTGCTTGGTTTTTGTGGGCAACGCCAACCATTCCACACACCGTCCGGGAGCTGAGGTGAATCTGTACATTCTTTCAGGTTTCCAGGTGCTGTGTGATTAAAAATAAGGTCTGGTTGAACCAAGGTGACCCCAATTATCATTATTAAAAACACAGATGAGAGGCAATAGAAGCTAGTGTACAAGAAAAGCCTGTTCCCAGACTAGAATTACATTTAAAGGAAAACTAAGAGCTTGGAAAATTCCATTATTGGTATATTGCCCTGCCTTTAATTTTCTGACAGATTGAGTCTCTTAAATTTTTTTCTGCTCCGATCCAGCAATTATGATGGTACAGTGGCCAAGATGACAGGATCAACTGCCTAACTCTGTGTCTCATATCCTCCACATAGTAGATGTGGGATATTGGGGAAGGTTTTTAGACTTTCTGAGCCTTGATCTCTTCACGTGTAAAATGGGAATAAGATAAGCTACCTCACAGGGCTGTTGTGAGACACCAGCAAGAGGAAGCCTCTGGAGGGCTCGGTTCCCGGCGGGCAGTCAGCAAGCCCTTCAGGGATCTATTGTTCCTCTCACAGACTGAACAGCCCTTATCTGAAATGGTTAGAACTAGAAATGGTTTGAATTTTGAATTTCTTTTTAGGCTTTGGAACATTTGTATATATATACTGAGATTTCTTGGGGATGAGACCCAATTCTAAAAATGAAATTCATCCACAGTTCATAGACACCTTCCCCACGTATCTAGAAGGTAATTTTATTTTTCCCTTGGAGACACTGAATAAGCCACTCTGTGCACCTGCATTTTGACTTGTCACGTGAGGTCAGGCATGGAATTTTCCCACCTGTGGCATCAGGTTAGCACACAAAACTTTGGGATTGAAGCATTTCAGATTTCAGATTTTCAGATTAGGGATGCTCAGCAGAACTGACCCTGCATGAACTCCTTCATTTTTCTAGCCTCGTGACCTCCCATCTCTTTCCTTTTCACCACCTCAGTTGCAGCGACATTAGGAAATCTTGGCACCTTGCATTTCATAGTCTACCAAGCCATTTCCATATTCCCTAATAAGTGAGGAACCAACGCAATTCCTGTGGTGTTTACTACTCCCCAGCAAAGAAAATGTCTAAGTAGAAACCCTTAAGGCTCCCCTACCCAGAACCAGATTCCTCTCCAAAAATTGCCCTCTTATCCTAGCCACTGATCACTGGCAGGAAATTAAGACACTTTGGAAAATAAAATATCAACAATTGCATTATGTTTGTTTTCTGTGAACATAAAACAGTCTACGCTTCCTGCTGAGTTTGTGACACTCCAGTAATGAGACTTGTGGGGTTCCTTTTCTACACCTCACAAAGCTTACTTCATCACAACACTTGGAGATATTATTTCTTAAGTTACAAGAAATTTGCATACGAGGCTGACCTGACCCAAGCCGCACAATTTGGATGCACTGCCAACTTCTTTGAGAGCCTCAAGGTATATTCCTGGTGTCTAGGTTCTTGCTGTTCACCTTGTTAGGAGGAAGCAGTATGGCCAAATGTGACTTCGTTCAGGATTATTTTATACGTACTAGATTCTATCACCCAGTTGAATTTGGCAGGAACGCCATATGAGTCAAACACAGAATGATTTCCACGGGGCACATAACATATATATGTAAGGTTCTTCACAAGCAATACCTTAAGATTCAAATCATGTTGGCGGAGGCAGTCCTGGTGGCTCTGGGAGGCCGTGTCCTGGAGAGTCACTACTGATGGTTCATTTTGGGTCCTACAACTGAGATTCTCTGATTTTAGGAAGAAGTGGGGAAGGGAGGAAAAGAACTGATGTCAAACATAACACGGCCAGCCTTGTTTGAGACACCTTCAAATGCCATCTCACAGCAAACAAGCCACTTTACCTGTGTCTTGTAAGAATCCATTGAGGGAATTCTGGAACCCTTTGAGGGAAGGAAGATGAATTGTATTTACCTTCCAGCACTCTTTTCGTGGGGTAACTATCTCTCAAATGTAGTTAGCCCTGGAGAGCTATGCACAGCTAAGCTTCAACTCCTGAGCCCCAGAGGTGGGCATCTGATCCAGGCTGGACAGAGCGGATTTCTTCTGTGAACGGTGCTTGCAGGAAGAGTGAGAATCTCTTTATGGATCAGCTGAATGGAGCCCTCATGCCATTTGTCCCGCCACCTGCTGACAGGCAGCCTCAAGACAAAGTAAAGTGCAGGGGAAAATACAACCGAGAGATGGACAATGTTTTAGAAATTTGAAAAGATTGTTTGAACTCCTGGGTCGAAGTTTGCCTGAAGCTTTAAGACTGCCATGAATTTCCCACCTCTTTTTTCCCTTGGCATAAGCCCCCTTCCATTGGGTTTATCTCGCTTGCAACTCAAAGAGCCCAAGTCAAAAAGAAGAGCTATTATATTCATTTTATAAGCAAGCAAGCTAAGGATCACAAAGGAAAATCATCTTGTCCTGAAAGCAGCAGGACAAGGATTTGAATCCATATTGTTTTGTCTCTAAAATTTGTGGTCTCTCTGCCCTGATTCCTCCCCGGAAAGTCAGGAGAAGCTGCGAAACTTGTTCCCAATGTCTTAATTCTCTAAGAATTCAAAATAACTATGAAACAGACAAGGGGTTGTGTGGATTTCACATTTGATTTGAACCAATACACACCTCATCAGAAAAGTTCACCAAAAATGGCTCTGGACTGACACCAACCAACCTGCAGCTGCGGCAAGCAACCAACCCACTGGGCAGCTGCGGCAAGCAGGGAGGACAGGGACCCACTAAGTCCCACTGAAAGGCAAGGAGATACAGCTTATTTTTGAAAGAGATAGACAAAACCTCCTTAAGGATACACCCAAAAACAACTTCACATGAGGGGAAGTAGCTCAGGCCAGCCCAAGGTCAGACCACAGTTGTACCCAGGAGTGGTGGATGAACTTCGGAGGAAAGTGGGACGTCTGCAAGTTCCACATAACAGAGAGGATGATGGGGTTCTTTGATGGAGGAGAGATACCGGGAAGAGTAGCTTTTGTAGCTAGTCTAAAAACTGTGTGCAACTGTGTAGGGTATTGAAAACACTCATGGCTACGCTGCCATTCCAGTCACCCATCCATCCTTCGATTCATTCATTCGCTTCCTCGGCGAACATTTACTAGTCCTCTATTACGTGCAAGGTTCTGTGCTGGGCACGGGATATTCAGTTATTAAGACAGGGTTTCTGCCATCAGGGATTAACAGCTGAAGGCCACCTGTGATAGTCATTGCCAATTGTGTAGTTTTGTGAATGCGTGAAAGAGAGACAGAACGAGGCAAAAAGGGACAGAAAAAGATCTAGAGTATCGATGCTGAGGATTTTAAAATCACCATTTAGGCAGAGGAGATTATTTTCTTGCAGGGGTATCAGACCTTTTTTTCTTTTTCTGCCACACCTTGGAAGAATAAGAGTTGTCTTGGGCCACACATTAAATCCACAAACACTAACAAAAGCTGATGAGAAAAGGAAAA
Source organism: Loris lydekkerianus (assembly GCA_963574355.1). NCBI lineage: Eukaryota > Metazoa > Chordata > Mammalia > Primates > Lorisidae > Loris > Loris lydekkerianus. Next base: position 39,786 of record CAUYPK010066819.1, on the reverse strand, counting down.
AGTCTGACACCACAGATAAGCAAAATTGTCTCCAAATAATTTGCATGCAGGTTGGACACCCCTGTATCTAGAGAGGCATCTAAATGACAAATACTTCTAGAAGGAGTAGGACCTCATTTACACACACCTGTGTGAGGAGACGTTCTGATGTCTGGCAGAAAGACTCAGAAATGAGCACTGGGATGTTAAAGGAAGAAGGAGAGAGGACCCTGACCAAAGAGAAAAAGAGCTGCTCACCTGGGAGCTGGGGGGCTGCCAGGGCAGCTGTGCCCCTGCCCCTCCTTTCTAAGCTGGCATCTGACATAGTAATGGATCTCCCTACCCCAATGTGGTGTCCAGGTTGGGCCCAGCACAATGCCCAGAGCAGGGGTCAGGCAGAATTCAACTGAATACCGGACTGGTCACTAACATTGTGTCTGCTTAATGGACTGTAAAGATGGTTTTTGTGTACATCATTTTTCCTAACTTCTAAAGCAGCAGTTCTCAACCTGCGGGTTGTGACCCCTTTGTAACAATGAAAATACATCCAGCATATCAGATATTTACATCACAATTCATAACAGTAGCAAAATTATAGGTATGAAGTAGCAACGAAAATAATTTTATGGTTGAGGGTCACCACAACATGAGGAACTGTATTAAAGAGTTGCGGCTTAGGAGGCATTAGGAAGGCTGAGAACCACTGATCTAGAGCAACTTGGAGAGGCAGCTCTGATACTGTGTTCTTTAGGTGTGGAAGATGAGGCTTGCGGAGGGAAACTGACTTGCCCAGGCTCACACAGCCTGAACCATGGCAGGTGTGGGACCTTCCAACTAACTGCACTCGCTTCTGCTCGAACACAGATGGCTCTGCCACAGGAAATGGCTGGGAAACAGATTAGTCAACAATCAGAGAGCTGTACCGGCAGCACGGGCCCTTTCTGAAGAAGCATCCTAGCCTGATGGTGGTGAATCCAAAAAGCCTTAAAGGAGCACAACTGCATTGTACTGGAAGAGAAGCAACTTTCCTGAGATAATGTGTATAAAGCATCTAGCTCAGGATCAATCATGTCATGGGCACTCAATTACTGCTAATTTTCAGATCTGCACCCTCTCTACCTCTCCAACCATAACCCCCACCACTCTTTCATCAGTTCCACCAGTCTGCTATAAATTGCTCTAGCACTTGTAAGTACTATCACCATCCCAGTTAACAGATGAGGAAATTGAGGCACAGAGAGGTTAGATAATTTACCCAAGGTCACAAAGTAAGTCAGGGCAGGGGGCAGTGAAGATTCAAACCCAAGAGCCCAGTTTCATGGCCTATGCTCCACCCACTGCTTTTCTACAAAGCATTAAGTGGATGAATAGGAAAGAACATTCCGGCAAGAGGCAAGAGCTTATGTTCCCTGTACAGCATTGTGAGGCTTGCACAAATTTATACAGTAGAACAGTTAGAGAGTGGCTAGATCAGTTAATGCTAGCTACAATCATTACTCATCCTACAGAGTTGCTGTCCAGTGTGAGTTCCTTGGGGAATCCTTGGCTCCCACTGTATGAATCAGTCCCTTTTGTTACATACACTCTTATAAAAACACATACTGTCCTTTAGAGCACTTTATCTTCATTTATAATTATACAGCCATTTCTGATTTGCTTGTTTTATATCTCATTTACTTAAGTACCCCAGTGCTCAGTCCTGGCAAAAACAAACAAACAAACAAAAAACTCAGTAAGTATTTCTTGAATGGATGGACGAATGAATGAAACATTCTTCGCCGCCCTAGAGTCCTACATTTTTTCTCCTCTTGGTGGGAGGAGAATCTTTTTCTTTGTTTCTCTTCATGCCATCTTGGGACTCTCACGCATTTCTCACAGCTAATCTGCATGGTGTTTACAGGTGCCTTCTGAAAACCGCCTACTCCCCGGTTTCTAAACTCAGCTAAGCTATGTCTCTGAAATGTCAGCCTCTCTCGTTAAGTCTCCTTCTCAAAAGAAGCGAGAAATTCAGACAAGGAAAGTTTTCAGTTCCTCTTCTCGTTGTGCCAATTGTATAATGAATCTGTGGGACTGAGTTGATTTCCAAATTTAGACCCGCTCTGGGCACAATGGAGCCTTCTAACTCTTCCCAGTGGATCTCAAACCCACTTTTGACTTTTAAAGCTTACAGATTTTTCTGGATTTTGGGGAGTGGTGAGTGGGAACAGAAAGTTCCAGAAGACATAGTCATGTAGTTTCTGTTCATCGTGTTCTTTTTTCCTTTTGTCTAAATGTGGTTCTTTAGAATCTGTACTCTTTTCTGCTCCTGTGACCATACTGTTAGAGCAAATATTTCCCTTGACCTGTAGAGAAGCTATTTTACTTTCGGTTGCTTATAAAACAAAGAGACACAGATGCCTTCACTTCCACCTTACTAGCCTTCTTGGTGTACAATTTTTCTTAACAGCCTCCCATGCTCTTGCTCTCTTAATTTTAGCATTTTAATTTTCTTTTGAAATGATCTTACAGGCACGAATAAGTATGAGTTTTAATCCTTATTTTGCTGTGTTACCCTGGATTTTTCATCTGTTAAATTGGCTATTTCTATTTTGCAGGTTAATTGTGAACATTAGAAATGGGAGAATAGATGTGTAACTGAGTTTGAAAGGGAACATTTTCTTGTTTCTCTTGAAGCACTGAAGTTGAGAACGACAGATGATGGCAAGGGTCCATTGTTCTAAATAGAGCTGTTGGGCCATGCAGCCAGGCTTTGCCCCAACTCCTCTGTGCCCATAAGCTCATTTCTCCTACAAGGGTATATCAGAGCATCCAAGCAGAGGACTCTCTCTGAAGAACCACAGGGAAAGAGCCAAAGAAGGCACCAAGCTCAGCTCACAATGGCACCGGGGATGTTACCTTCCTTCCTCGTTTCTCACTGCTGCACAAGAGTTGGAGATGAGAGAAAAAGCAAGACAGGCAGGGCCTACTCCCCAGCTGCCCATTGCTGCTCCACAGACATGAATCAGACCTGCATTGGCCAGGGAGAGAAGCTTTGAACTGGAAAGAGATTGAAATGTGGATATCAGAGCCGACTAACAATTCCACTATACATCCCCCATCTCTTCTCCAAAAGCCTTAGGGCCAGATAGATTTCAGAATCCAGAATTGTTTTGATTTTTAGAAAGGACATGTGATGCACATCTTGTTATCAATGAGTACAGGGCAGCACTCTATAATAAAAAAAAGTTAATATTTCCATAGCAAAATGTATTATTACCCACATAAGGCAGGAATGGATGACTATATGTCAGATTTTGCCACTTAATGATTTTGTAGCAGACTTCAGAAAAGTTTTGACGTCTAGAGCTATGGGGATTTCAGAATTGCAGATAAAGGATTGAGATAAAATTCCTGACAATAAAAATGTTTTTTGATGCCTAAAAGTAACCTGAAAAGATAAAGGAATCTACCCAACTCTCCAGGGGCAGGAAATCTAACAGAATGAGTCACAAAGAGAGTGATGCAAAAACTTTTCTGCTCCAACCCCACTGAATTCCACCCATGGAAGAAATCAGTTACTTATATAAATGCGTATTTATGTGATCTGTGCATTTTTCACTTAGCCGGTGATTTGCAAATTTGAACTGTCTTCTCCTGTGCACTAGGTCCTCCACATCTTCGTAGATACGGGAAGATTTGCTGATAAAGGATCGTATCATTTCCCAAAGAGAAGTTTAATGAAGCTGCAGCATCTCACTTCGCTGGAGCCTTTCCTGCAACAGCCACCAGAACCTTGAGCTGGTGCTTGAAACCCTGCCTGGGTCTAGGGGTTACCCTCTGAGACCTGGAGACTGGGCCTGGGGTTGGCGCAAGTGGACTACCAATGCATTTACACTCCCCGTCTGTCCCCCCGCCCCAGGAACCAAGAAGCATCCATTGAATTTGGAATCCATTATCCCACCCCCCTTTACGACTTGGTGCTGAGTGAGGTGGGACTGGGAAGGGGAACAGGCAGCAGCTACCAAGTCATGGAGCTGCACTAGTTATAGCAGCCTTCTTGGGAGACCTGCCTCAGGAATCCAAGGGCCAGACTTCTTCAAGGGTTTGGTGGCAGAAACAGCAGAGGAAGTCACAGATATACCATAATTCTGAAACTTCTCTATAAAGTAAATGACTCACTTTTTGAGCCACTAGACGCCTGAATTACCTTAATATGATCTCTATAAAAATGATATTACAAAATTGCTATCATACAAAGAGATAATAAAATATGTAGCCAAATATGAAGAAAAATATTATAGAAATATGCTAGGCAAAACTCAAACATTATTGTATTTTCTTGGATTTTATGAGGTTTGTGGTAGTTATCAGCAAAAAGTTTGAACTGTAGTATGCTTTTTCATTCAAAGCAACTTTCCTGTTCATATCTAATTTTGTACTTGTAACATTTTATTAGTATTTAAAAGAGGGACGTAAACGGTTTCACATCCCACAGAGTCTGAATACATCCAACTTCCCACTTTTTATTACCATTGACATAAGTCTTACATTTTTATTTTGATCATTTGCTACGTTGATGGGGGTGGGGAAATTACCAAGGGGGGCAGAGTTTGCAGTGGAAGAGTCTCTCTATAAAATGCAAGGACCTGAAACCTGTGAAAGCACCTGCCATACACCAGCCATGCTAGGTTCCCAGGAGGATGGAAAGATTGCTGAAGTTTAGACCGTCAGCGAGGATCCCCTTCTTCCCTAGGAGAGGGGGGATAGGCTACTGCATGCAGTGTAACAGCCACCTATCCTAACTTTCTCTTATAAGAATTCCAGAGATGGTAAAGATGAAGGTTTCTTAAAGATAGTATGACGGGGGGTGGTGCCTGTGACTCAAATAAGTAGGGTGCAGGCCCCATATACCGGAGGTGGAGGGTTCAAACCCAGCCCTGGCCAAAAACTGTGAAAGGAAAAAAAAAAAAAAAAAAAGATAATATGATAAGAAATAGACAATGGGGGGGGGATTATTTTTGGAGAAAATAATGAAGGTAACTAAATCTGGAGAGATGCTGGAAGCACATATTTACTGAAATTTGATTATGTAGATTGCATGTATTCTAAATAGCCTCACTCTTACTTTTCCTCATTACCTCATGCTTAAACTGATAAAGGTTTCAACATTAAACAAATTTTAGTTGAATATTTTGCTATAACTTGGAAGAGATTGTGTGAGGGTGCTTGGCTGAAAGGGGAGAAGTGTTTTCTGGAAAGGTAGGTTTGGGGGTGGCAGTTGTTGATAGGAGAAAACAGGCTCATTAGTTATTTTTCGTTTGTTTTGTTTTGTTCTATTTTTTAAGAAAACACATACAACTTATTAGATGAACTTAAAAATAAATAGAAATCAGTATTAGACACTTCTTGAGGATAGATTATGGAAACTTTCTACCAACGACTAGCATATCTAGCAGGCAATATCATAAATATTTAAGCTATGGTTTTAGAACAAGACACAAGGCCTAGCCAACTGATAAAGCAATATTGCATAATAAATCCAGCTATATCCTATTACATTCCTTCATAATTCCCCATGATTTTAGGGTTAAATAGCAGTGGTCACTTGTTAGCATCCAAAGATCTAAATTCTGGCTTTCTTTACTACCATGGTCTTAAAATAAGCAATCATACATTCTTTAAGTCGGCATGATATTAAAGGATATTAAAGTTTTTATTTTCGTATAAATGGAGTTTTATAGATGTATTCTCCATATTACATCAGCATCTACACAGCCAAGACATGATGATTTATTATGTTGATGTTTTTTGAAGTTTATTTCAACAGGTTTCCTAAGATAAGCTTCTCATTATTAATTCCTTAGAATATCTAATGCTTGTCTTTGTTCTTTAAACAAACATGAGAAAAAATGGAAAGTGATCAATGATTTTGAGGATGTCCTCTGGTTAAACACCACACACAGATTGGATTTAGCACCTTTTTCAACTCAAACTGGCATTCTCCAAAAATTTAACCATTCTTGGTAACAGGAAGATAATACACATATAACTTAATCCTCTCCACACCTAACTAGTAGCTCAAGGAAATAGCAGAGTATTAGATTTTTTGAGGAGAGAGAAAAGAAGAAAGTTGCACTGCTGAAGTCCGCTTCTTGATTGGATGTCAGAGGGAGGGAGAAAGAGAGAGAAATAAAATTTTAAAAATGAACATCACAACCAGCTAGAGCAGGCCTCCTCAAACTTTTTAAACGGGGGGTCAATTCACTGTCCCTCAGACCATTGGAGGGTCGGACTATAGTTTAAAAAAAAAAAAACTTTGAACAAATTCCTATGCACACTGCACACATCTTATTTTGAAGTAAAAAAACAAAACAGGAACAAATACAATTACACGGCTTCATGTGGCCCGCGGGCTGCAGTTTGAGGACGCCTGGGCTAGAGTATGCTATCTCAATAGACCAATGCTCCCTGGAGGGGATTGGCAGTGGAGGTCGTATTCCTGAGGCCAAGTGACAGCCTTCACCACACAGGCTGCCTGCATGAGAAACGGACAGGTCACAACATTTTCTTCGTGACACAGGTTAGGCACATGGATCACCCCCTCGGGTAGGGGCAGCAGTCGAGGGCAGCAGATGTTGCTGGGTTGATCTGCCCAGAAGCCCATCTCTTGCTTCTCCTGAAAAATGGCCTGCTCCTTGTTCATATATCTTCTTTGGGAAATTTCATCATTTTATATTACTTCATCCTTCTGGAAATTGTTGTTTGATCAAGGGGTGAGGATCTAATCAGGCCAATCTAATCAGGATTCTTCCCAGCAACTTAAATAAAGTCTGGACCCAACTTTAACAATTTCTCTCAGATGGTAAGAATTGCATGATGAAAAAGTCCAGGAACCATTGTGTCCTAGGTTTCATTACGGAGAAAGTCTGTCTACAATGAGGGAAAAATGAAACACCAAGTAGCTGGAATTCCAGCCCAAATGAGATGTGTTGTTTGGCCTCTGGTTCCAGCGTGGTCTGGCGACACGCCTCCTGTTCCTACACTTTGGTTTTTCCACATTTTCTTGGACTTCATAAATCAATAAGCCCTCTCTTTAACTTGGGATAGTTTAAGCTGGTTTTGGGTCACTTATTACCAAAGAGTTATAATATGCTGCTTAATTAAAATACTTGATTAATTGAGAATCAAAACCTCTTCACTTCAGCCCTTATTCACGAACTGAAATTTATTAGTTTGATTTCCTGCCTTAGAAAATGCAACATCTTAGATATAGCAATTTATTATTTCCTCTTGGGCAATATTCAGCACATCAGTTATTTAAAACAGTGAGAATGAAATTGTAAAAAATATAGACATACTAACCCCAGGAAACAGAATAGATATTGTTCATAACAATAAATATTTGAAATGAGTTGTTTCATTCTGCGTGCATTTCTCCAGGGCTTACTCTGGGGCTGGGCCTTGATCTTACAGTGGAGGATATTGCACAGCAAAACAGGCCAAAATTCCCACCTAGTAGAGTTCGTGTCCTAGTCTCTTTCTCCACCAGTGATAAATCAGATCTTTCTGGGTAATTTAGCATGCCAGTTAGTTGTGCGATGATTAATTTGGAAGCATAAGCATCTTTGTCTTTGGCCAACTATACATGTTCTGGGGGAGGTGAATGGTGATCCCCCTCCATCCACATCCCTCTCCCAAGATAATATGGCAAAAATTAATTCCTTAAGTTCTATCAATGAAGAACACACCTCTTCTTGCTTCTGCTAACTGGGACTCAAAAATTTAATTTTTCATCAAAAATTAAACGGCGAAAAACTCAGATCTCCCATTTCCTTTTTTCTCTGGTACTTCCTAATGCATATTTTTGTCAATGTCCCTGAAACTACTGTTGTAGGCCAGTAAAAGTCCACCTGACAAGTCTCAAATATATCCTGTACTTTGCAGAGAGTAAATGCACCAATAGGACTCTCTGCTCCCCTTCCTTCCCAGGTTATTTCCTTGATTCCAATCTGGAAGTTATTCTGTCTGTCCAAAGGCCAGAGGATGATGAAACAACCCTCCCACCGCTCAAGCACCAGGGCCAAACGGAGGACAAAAGAGTCAGAAGACAGTAAGTGGCATGGCTCAGCCCACGTTGAAACAGCCCTTCCTGGTTAGAAACCGTCAAGGTTTGCTCTGGGTTTCCTCAGAGCACTTTTAAGGAAGTTGCTTCTCATCTGAGCTACGATTGGTTGGAGTTAAAGGCTTTAAATTATCTGCAATTGATAAGAAAAACCATGATTGAGGAAAGGAATGTCTTAGTGCAGATAGACATGGGCTGCAAGCAAAGCAAGAGAAAACACAGAAAAGGGGAAAAGCCAAAAACACAGCAAGAACTGTCCAGTGAGAGACCAGAAATCCACCCCACCCTAGAACAGGTTCCATTTTCTTCACCTTTCTTGACTGAAGCGAGAGTGTTTGTAACAAAAGTTTCATTTATTTTAAACTAGAGTCTTGGGAGAAGAACTTGTATATTAACATCCAAATGGCATGTGTACGGTTTGTAGCCGTGTGTGTATTAACTACAGGGGAAACTGTGCAGATTTCATTCCCTAGAGTAGATTCAACTGATCTGGCTTTTCTCTTTATACCAATTTAAAAGCATTTTTGTCAGTTAAAAGAGAAACGCGTTTTCATTGTTTTATCATTCTGTGAAGTTGGAGAATTTAAAAGGCACTAAAAAAACAATAATCACAATTTATAGAACGAGACAGCCTATCCCCTTATAGAGAAATGGCCATTATTAAATTTTTACTTGGTGTACGACTTTTCAGCCTTTGTTTCTATGTGTTGTTTCTTTTTAGAGATCAAACCAAACTGAATTATAACTTTTTCTTTCACTTATCATGAAGATTTCCCCCATAGTATTATTTCAGATGATTCCTGCTTCAGTTTCTTGTAGCTAAATTTGTGCCCCACATCTGGGATGATTTCCTCAAAGAATCATGACATCAAAAGATCTGCTAATTTTTGAGATTTTTAATAAATGTTATCAATTTGCCTTCCAAAGAGTTTGTGTTGGTACCTACCAATTTACACCCCCACTAGCAACATTTGAATGTACCTCTTTCTCCTTCCAATACCAGGAATCATGAATTTTTTAGACAGTTTTATTGTATAAAAGAAAAAAGTAACCCATTGGTTATTAGTAAACATTCTCTTATGTATTCATGGTTAATTGATACTTGCTTTTTGTGTTTATTGCTTCTTTTTCTTCATATTTTTAAGGGTTTAAAAATAGATTATCTTGTACAGAGATCCTCATAATCTTTTATTATGTAAATTTCCCATTTCCCTTTAAAATATATGCTTATATATTTTTAACTCTTACGTAATAAAATTTATTATTTTTTATTAGAATGGCAAATTTTTACTGAGTCCTTATTATGCGCCAGTTTCTGTATATTTTATAAACACTATTTCATGAATTTATGCTAACTGTATGAGCTAGGGATCAGAGTTACTTGTGTTTTTACATAAAATCAGAGAGGTTAAAAGACTTGTCCAAAATGCCGTAGGCGACGAGAGGCACAGTGCACAGTGGAGCCCGCATACTGTGAGTGACAGAGCCCCATGCCCTTGGCCTCAGCTCTCCACTGCTGAAAACTTGTAGGTACTTTGGTTCTAATTCTGAAACTTGTGTTCCATTGCTTGATCTGTCTTTTGTAGCAATGTCTGAATTATTATAAATTATATAATTTTATATATAATTTATATATAATTATAATAATATAATAATTAAAATAATATATTTTGATAAGTCAGAGTATTTATTCATTTTTTCCCTTGGATTGTCTTGATTATTTTTTCTACTATATAAACCTTATTATCATTTGGTCAAATTAGGAGAAAAGGGCCTCTTGGGGTCAATATATTTAATCCATAAATCATGATAGGGAACCTATCTTTTATAAAATTCAGTAGTTTTATCCAGGAATAAAATATGAGATTCTCTATACCCAGGTTTTAAAAGAGATTCTTAGTAAAATTTTATTTATCTTCATATAAGCCCTATATATAACTTATTTAGTTTATTCCTATTTATCTCATCTGTATGTTACTACTATAAATGAAATTCCATCCCATTACATTTTCTAACTCTTTAATTCCTAAGATGTCCTTTGAGAAGCACAAATCCCAAGAAATCATCTTGGTTCTAAGGTCTACATAGTTAAGAAAACACTTCTCAAACCTTCTTTATATGGCTGGTGAGATTTCTAGAGTAGGTCACAGTAGGGAATGTTGCCCAAATTTACTGGTATAGAAGTTTAATTTTAAGATTTTAGAGGGCTTACCATTTTAGAAAATCTGCTCTATAGTTTCATTATTATGCATGATTTTTGCTTAATTGAGGTGTATATTCATAATCCTATTAATAAAGTATCTTCATATTTCTAGGCATATTTTTTTTTGACATGTAATTAGATTATTATTTAAGTTTATCTCTCTCTCTCTCTTTTTTTTTTTTTTTTTTTTTTGAGATAGAGTCTTACTCTGTCACCCTGAATAGAGTGCCGTGGCCTCACAGATCACAGCAACTTCAAACTCCCGAGCAGTCCTCTCGCCTCAGCCTCCTGAGTAGCTGGGACTTCAGGTGCCTATCACAATAGCTGGTAAGGCTTTTCTCTTTTGAATTTACGATGTAATGGATTATATAATAGAAATCTAATTCAGTATGTCTAACTAACCCAATATAACTACAGGAAAAAGTAATGACCCACAGGTTTATTATTCTTTAATATAGTCCTGGGTTGAATTTATTAACATTTACTAGCTTCTTATATTCCTATTTATAAGTTAGAGTAAATTTTATCCTTTCTTCCTTTTTTTCTTCCATTCCACCTTCCTTTTCTGTCTTCCTCCATCTCTTTCTTCGTTCCTTTCTTTTTCTTTTCTCTGTCATGTTTTAGAATAAGAGTTAGGCCAGATTTCTGAAATGAATTTAATGGCTTTCTATATTTTTCTTTTTTCCAGACATGGAAAATCATCAACATTTTGAAAGAGTAAGAGTCAGTGTTGCAAATCTATTCCATCTAGATTTTCAAATATGCCCACACAGAAATGTATAAAGTATTCTTTTATTATTAAAAATGTCTCTTAGCCCTATCTTTATGTATTCAAGGTTTTCATGTTTTTCTTCCCAAAGGCCAAATCTCTATTTTTCAATTATATTATTTTTCTTCTAATTCATTAATTTCTGCTTTTTTAAAAAAAGAAAAACTCTTATTCCCACTCTTTTAGGTTTGCTTTGTGTTTTAACCCCATTTTCTTGTGTAAAGGCTTAGTTCATTTATTTTAAATAAAAATAGAAACGAAAAAAGAATGAAAATCTGGTGTTTTTTAATTATGGTTTTGATAATCTCTTAAGTATTGATAGTACATATAGCATGCTACTGAAAATCTCAAACTTTGCAGAATGTTTTCAAAGCTAGCTCCGTCTCTTACTCTGTGTGTCCATGACTAAATTACTTGAGCTCTCTGCACCTTAATGCAGAGAGGTACTAAATGTTTAAATGTAAAAGGAAAGTAATAATATCCATTGAATAGTAATTTTTTTTTTTTTTCTTTCAGTTTTTGGCCAGGGCTGGGTTTGAACCCACCACTTCCAGTAAATGGGGCCAGCACCCTACTCCTTGAGCCACAGGCACCGCCCAACACTGCATAGTATTTATGAGGATTCCATGAGGTATTATATGCAAAGTAATTACAGTAGTGATTGAAATATAGTTAAGTGCTGAATAATGCCTATGATGCTACCTTTTATTTTCTAAATAATCTATAATTTTAGTCTGAATGCTATTTACCTCCATTATTAGGGCTTTTGTTATTTTCTTTCTTTTAAATTTCAGATTGATATGAGGGTACAAATGTTTAGGTTGCATTACTTTGTTTAGTGATCTTTATACATTGCTAGTTTTATTCACTGCACCTAGAGAATTAGGTCTATAAAACTTGTGGCAATGTAGCTTTTAGGTAGATTAATGAATGAAGAAGGGAATTATATTTACTAAACATTGCTAGACATTTTGTTGCATGTGTGGTGTGTTTGCAGAGCTCTAATATGGCAATGCAAGAACCTGAAACATGCTGCTCTGTTAGCCAATCCTGCAGTTTTCGTCACCATGGTACTATACTAAAATTTCTCAGGATATATCTCATCTTTAGGATACACACACACACAAACATCTTCCACCTTTCTAGCTTTGCACACCTGCTTGGCTCTTTCCCAAAAAGTAGTTTACTAAAAACAGAGGGAAGATTTTGTGGAATTACTTAGGCACTAAACAGACATTCCTAGTATTCATAGATACGGTTTTGAAAGAGGAAATCATTATCTCATAGGGTCTTTAATGACTTAACAAAGAAGGGGATCTTCCTCTAAAGCTAATTCCAGGATGAACTTCTCATTAGAAACCGAAAAAGTGTTATGTGAGAGAACTGAATAAGATGCATGTCAACATTTAACACCCATTTTGTTTAAGAGATGGCTTGAGTGGTCTGCTCTGATGTGTGCTTAAAGGTCTTTCCCAGCTAAAACATTCTTTGAGATTTAAAAATATATACTTATTTGTTTATTTGTATAAATTTAAGGGTAACAACTACCATTTTGTTGCATGGATACATTGTGTAGTGATGATATCTGGGCTTTTAGTGCAACCATCAGCTGAATCACATACATTATACCCATTAAGTCCTTACTCCCACCCCCTTGAGTCTCCAGTGCTTATGATTCCACACTCTGTGTTCATATGCACATATTTAAACCCCGCTTAATTCATATGCACATATTTAAGCCCTGCTTATATAAATGAGAACATGTAGCATTTGATCTTCTGTTTCTAGATTATTTCGCTTAAGATAATGGCCTCTAGCTCCATCCAGGTTGATGTGAAAGACACGATTTCATTCTTTTTATGGCTGAATAATATTCCATTGTGTATATACAGACACACCACATTTTCTTCATCCAACCGTCCATTAATGGACACTTAGATTGGTTCCATATCTTTGCTATTATGAATAGTACTGTGATAAAATATGAGTGCAGGTATCTTTTGGTTCTTTTTATTGGTCTCCATGATTCCTTTTCTTCAGATTCCTTTTCTACTATTTCTTAGTTTGGGTTGCTTGCTTTTGAGTACCTGAAGGACTTAAAAAATATACCCGTGCCTGGGTTTCATCCCAGCCAAATGAATCAGAATCTTGGTGGCTTTAAGAGGCTTGGACATTTAAAAAAATGATTTTGAGATGATTCTAACATATAGCCAACTCTGACAACCACCAGGTTAATATATTATTTCCTTAATGTGCCCAACAAAAATTGTATATTTAACCCATTGCACACAATCTTAGCTAGTAGCTTTGAGTCATCTTCCAGTTTAGCAGAGAATAGACAGACTAAAAGAATACGCTATAAGACAAAAATATTTTATGGGGAGATACAAAAATTGGGGGTTTGGATACCTAGCCAGAAGGGCAGAACTGGCCAGGTGCAAAGGTGAGGCATGTTGGGCAGCTCCCACTAAAGCGGGAACACGAAGCCACAGTGAAGATCCTGTGGTCAGAAAAACACGAAGGGTTCGGATGGAGAAAGTGAGCTGCAAAGTAGAGAAGGAGGGTAAAGGGGGTGAAATCTTGGCTGGGCCTGCAGTGCACAGGACACTGTGCTAGAAACTTTGGCAGACCTGAGCTCACTCCGTTCTCTCTACAAACCTCTAACACAAGAGCCATTTCCCAGGTGAGAAGGAGAATGTGGAGACACAGAGACCTTCGTCGCTTTTCCATGAGCTCAGCAGGTAAGGTGGATTTGAATCCATGCTGCTTCTAGCCAGTTTCCCCAGTGCAATGCCAGGGACCTTTGGCATTAGAGTCAACTGGGGCCTCACCCGCCTTCCCCAGACCTCCTAAAATTGAATCCTGGGCCCAGGAATGTGAGCTGGCATGAGTTCTTGGTGTTACAGTTATGCTCCTGAACATCTGAGGCCCCGTGTCCTAAATCCCTGCGCTTCTTGAACTGTGATGAGCCAAGGACTATTCTGGAGCTGCAGGAAAATGCAGATTCTGACTCAGTGAGTTTGGGGTGGGGCCTGAGGTTCTGCATTTCCAAGCTTCAGATGATGCCAGTTTTGGCCCCTAGAACACATTTTGAGTAACAAGTTCCTACACCATGCTGCCCAGATTTTATTGCTACTAAGGCCAGAGCCTGAATCCCAAAAGCCAGGATTCTGGGAGCAGCTAAACTAGCCTGGACATGCAAAGGCCAGGACTGCTAATGTCTGCTCAGCTGGCTTCTTGCCAGGGGAGCAAGCTCAGCCTGCTCATCTGTCAGAGGGAGAAGCCAAAGCCATTGGTGAGCACCTGCTCCGAGCCCTCAGGAAGCCAGTGCTGAATTTAGCCCCACAGCAGCCGAGCTGCCTAGAGACAGGATTTGAAGACAATTGCCTGGAACTGCAGTCAGATGCAGGCCCCACCACATGGCCTGTAACCAACTCCATGTATGCCAAATGACTAGACCCGGGAAATTGCAAGGAAAATAGCTACCCATTGGGAGGTGGGGGTTTGGATCTTTTTATTATTATTCTTTAATCAGTACAACATTTGTGATCTATTACTGTGGTTTTTAGTTTTTCCCAGTGTGTGAGCTTCATGGGATTTCCCTTACGTTTTGGGCGTGTTTCAGATTTAGGAGTTTAATTCTGTTACCTTCATTCCTTGATCACAGAAACAAAGGCACTGATTGACAACTTACTCCTCCTTGAAGGAAAGAAATTGTGTCTCTCTGATGTATCAAAAAAAAAGGCTTGGTTCTTTCTAAAAAATTAATCACCCTATCTTTTACACATTTAAACTCTTTGTCATTGCATGGGAAATTGTCAGTTCCACACTTGAATTAAGCAAAAGCAAGTCCATATGCCCAGTCCTTAATTTTTCTTAGTTTTCTTCCAATTAGATGCAATCTTTTTCTAATACTCTAATTAATACTTCCACATTAAATATTAGGCCTTGTAAGAGAAAAATCATGTGTAATATAGTTATATCAAGCCAAACAGGATTTTCAAGCTTTTGCCCTTAATCTTTCTTTCAATTTTCTGCCATTTAGAAACAATTTTTCCCCAACACTCTAATGAATGCAAATGATATTCGTGATTAGTTAGTATTATGCTAATCTGAGCCTGGAATTTACCTAAATCTGCATGGTGTTGTCTGAGCACCAGATTGCTTTGGGTTTCTGAGGAAAATTACATTAGCCTGCCAGATGTACAAAACATGATAGAGTAGAAATCTGAGCAAATAATCAAGATTACATTAGTTTTGTTTCTTAATGAACAACTGTTGGCATTAGGGATTACAGACAAATTATGGGTTTCCTCTCTGAGCTCAAGCAGCTAAGCAGCTGTTGTGAAGGTCCCCTTTTTCTGACTACCCCTAAATAGATTGGGAGCCACTGGGGCAGGGGAAAGCATCTAAAATTTCACATAATTTAATTTGTTCCATTACAAAGTAATCATCACTCCGAGGCCCACAGCTAACCTCTAAATTTCCCCCCGCCAAGCTCTCTCTGGAATGCGGGAGCAATTCAAGTGAGTATCTGGGGG
The DNA here is from genome assembly GCA_963574355.1 of Loris lydekkerianus. NCBI lineage: Eukaryota > Metazoa > Chordata > Mammalia > Primates > Lorisidae > Loris > Loris lydekkerianus. The sequence goes on along the minus strand of CAUYPK010066819.1, from coordinate 24,193 downwards.
CAGAAACTCAATGTGCTTTTCTTTTCTCCCGACTTGAAGGGATGTGGGTTACATGCCTCCGAGGCATACCTGCTTGCTGTACCCTCTGGGCCACTTTCCAAAAGGGTGCCTGCTAATTCCTGCTACTTGGGTGACACAGATGGAATGCTGCTGATAAGGATTATGTAGGTAACACAGTACATCTGGCCACAGTCTAATAGGCTGGATCAACCAGAAACTTGCAGAAACAGCAGCCATCTGAGCTTAGACCCCTGTCCTATGTTATTTGATCTCTGTCTGTGAAGTTGCCCTGTAATGAAATCCTTGTCCTACAGTGGATGTGTGGTTTGTAGTAGTGCTGCTGGTGCTGTTGTGTGTATGTGCATGCGTGTGCGCACGTGTGTGTGTGTGTGTGTGTGTGTGTATGTGTAGGTAGGGGGATGTATCAGCTCATGGCCATGATTTTGGATATTTTTCCTTTATATTAATTAGAAAAATAGCAGGACTATTGGCATGGGTTTTTCTCCTCAATTTAAGTCCCCTCATGACATGGTGTCCTTTACCATGTGTATTGCCAGAGCCATGCTCGCTCTCGCCACAGGGCCTTTGCACATGTTGGTGCGTCTGTAGGAATGAATCTTCTCTTTTATTTGCATCTGGAGAAACTTCACCAATTTCAAAGTGAGTTAGTGCTTCTATTATAGTTTCAAGACAGTAACAAAGGATTTGTATTCTACATAAGATGTAAACTCCATGAGGAAGGAGACTAAGTTTGCCTTGTTCATATGGCATTTTCTGTAAACACTCCATGAAAATTCATTGATGGAATGAGTAAATTTATGAAGCTGCAAAATGCAGTCTTAAGAGAAAGGGAAAGGTTTGGGTCTCTATACCATTGAAAAGATGGATGTCCTAAATAGTATGACATCAGCAGGAAGGCCACCACAGACATTTTTGTATAGACGCTAAGAATCCCTTAACCCAAAGCCCCTGTGTTGGGGGCTAGATAGGCAATAGAGGACAAATGTTCCGGTTTATGGACAAAGGTAGCTCTTGACTTCTGGCTGGCTGAGCAAGGCTGTCTTGAGAACTGAACTTCTTTTCTCATTTCTTCTACTCACCTCTGTGACTATTCCCCCAAATTTACATTGCTGGTAGGAGTCTTCCTGATCAACACTACCCATTATTAAACTGGACAGCCCAGGTTCCTCAGCTGCCAGCATGATCTAGTATCCAGTGGTGAGACTGCAGACAGACTAGCAGCACAGAAAGAACAGAGGAGGAACGAGAAGGAGGAGTAGAAAGAAGATAACCTGTTAGGTCCACCTTCCGCCCTCACTCCTAACTCCACCACTTCTGGACTCAGAAGAATCCAAGAGAAAACAGATAGAGAAAAAGGGAAACCAAGTCACAGAGAAAGGTGAGCTGCAGAACTGCTCCCCATCCTCCTTGCTCATCCTGGAGAATGAAAGAGAAATGGGTTGGGGAGGAGGGAGGAGTAGGGCCTGCTCCCTACCCCAGGAAATATTCTCAATTCTCAACTCCCCTTTGTGGCCTGGGGCAGTGTGGTCTACGCTCAGCCACCAGAGGTGGGAGATTCTTGCTCTTCTGCTAAGAAAGGAGAAAGGTTGACCTGTTACTGCACCTGGTACACTGTGGGTGAAATGGCCTTTGATGAGGCTTCTGAGGACCTACTGAACGTGTTACACAATTTCTAATGAATGGCTTACAGTGAGCTTTTATAGCACAATGCATTTTTAACCACTCAAAACGGTGTTGTGCTCTAAAGGCCTTGAGCGGTGGTGGACAATGAAAAGCAGGGCTGACTTTATTTGTATAAAATTGTGTGTCTTGTACTCTCAATGCTCTAACAATGGGCCAAGAGACCCGAACTTAACACAAGCTCAACTTCATTCAACAAGTCTATGGAATAACCGCGGGACATGGCTACTGAGGGCCAGGAGAAATTGAGGGAGGACACACATCCCCAGAACACCAGTGAGTTCAGAGGGGGGGGGGGGAGTGATAGTAGTAGTAAATAGATTAAAACAAACAGGAGCTCAAAATCTAGGAGGAATCACTTCGTCAGAACAAATTAGAAGTGAAGTCTGTGTGGAACTTGGTTGAGTAATTGTTCAGTTGCTCCCAAAGCCACCGACTTGACCACTAAGAATCATTTTCCCCAATTATAGTTTCTATTGCTTTTTTGAGGGGGTGTGGGAGAGATCACAGGGGTTGTTTTTGTTTTGAAATCTTATTGGTGTAACTCATTTTAAAGTATTTTATGGCAGAGCACTGTAATTATCCTCTGTTAGCAGATAGGTAATTTTAGTGTAAATGTTGCTATATGTCTGGCAAAAAGATTTATACATATTAACTCATTTAATCCTCACAACAATCTCACAAAGCAGATCTTGCTATTATTTCCACAGAACAGTCAAGGAAACGGATTCACAGAGAGGGTAAGTCATTTGCCCAAGTTTATCCAGCTGGCCAATACTGTATTTGGGTTTTGATCCCAGGCAGCTCACCCTGAGAAGCCCAGGCCCTTAACTGTGATGCTATTCTGCTTCTTTATGTAAATCTGAAACACTCTCTGAAGGATATTTTTATATCCCATACTCTTCTCCATTTTAATTTTAGCTTTTCGTCAGTTCTCTATTTTATAAACATCATAAAATTCAGAGCAATGAAAATATGAAGTCAATATTCTAAAGAAAATAGTTATAATGTTTAAGTCTCCATCCTTCACAGGGAGGATATATAAAGTGTAATAGATACCACCTTACATAGTACCTATGATTTCCTTCCACCAAGAATTTCAGGGAAAAAAATAACTCCTATCTATCTGCTTTGATTTTTACCAAAAGGCCATTTCTTTGTACTTTCAGTGGGCAATTAAAGCTATACACATTTTTTCTCCTAAAACTCTCCCATCTCATTCCATCACCTTACTTATAAAACAACAGTCTAACAGGTGCTATTTCCCTAATGAAGATAAGAATTCAACATACATTATGAACACAAACCCAGCCCAGAAGCCATTACCTACCTCGTGTCCTATGTGAACTTATTCCCAAGGCTGACCAGCTCTTTTGTATTTAGAGCTCCAAGGAGAAACACCTGAATGGAATGTTCTACTATTGTGCTACAGACCAAAGCCACAGTTCCCCCGAAATCACTCTCTTCCAATGAGTAGGAAAGTCCTTTAAAAGGTGGGACACAAATAATGAAAGGCTTGCAAACGCACACCTCCAGAGCGCTTCTGTGCAGTTATTATTAAATTCAGCATCTGTGGAGAACTTTTGCACTCACTTGGTATTTTCCAAACCATGTGTCATGACCCATTCAGGGGTCAAGATAACAATTTAGTGAGACAGTACTTTTTTAAAAAGATGAAATAAAGTAAAAGCGCAGAGATACTAAGGGTAAGTTTATTTTATGAATATATTATTTTAGCTCTTAATGGAATTATATGTGAATTCTCGGTAATGGTGGAAGGGCCAAAAGTTGGAAACCACTGAATTGCAATTAGCTTCTTGTCTCTGCTCACAGACCAGTTTGGGGACATCCATCTAGTTCTTTGGATACCCAGTGCAACTGTCATTCCACTGCCCCCACCGCACTCCCCATGGATTCAATACCAGAAAAGGGAGCAAAACAAAGCAAGCAATGAGGAACAGCCCTGTTCACCACGTGGTAGGTGACGCTTTTGAATTGATAGGCACAGATGCGTCAGTGAGCAAGGAAAAGAAGAATTCAGAGGTATCCCACCCTTTCACGATTTGAGAAAGATATCCAGGAATTGTTTTTAAATGTTTCACACGGTGCTCAGAAATGGTAGTTTTCTCCAAGATACAGCTTTGTCATCTATCTATCGTGTCAAGTTTCCTTATTTGGGGCTGGACTTACATCAACTCCATTCAGTAACAGGGGTGGTGATGTGCTGTTCAGAAGTTCTCTGATGACCTTGGTTAATCATGATGTAACGGAAAGTGCCAATGACCTGACTTTTAATCTTGACACTAGGTTGTATAAACTTGGACAGACTATTTAAATTCTCTATGCCTCCATTTATTCTGCTGTAAAAAAGGAATTAGAACTTCTTTTCAGTGTTGTTGTAAGAATCAAATAAGATGATGTATGCAAAGTACCTAGACCAGTGGTTCTCAACCTTCCTAATGCCGCATGCGACCCTTTACTACAGTTCCTCATGTTGTGGTGACCCCCAACCATAAAATTATTTTCCTTGCTACTTCATAACTGTAATTTTGCTACTGTTATGAATCACAATGTAAATATCTGATATGCAGGATGTATTCAGGCAACCTCTGTGAAAGGGTCATTCGACCCTCAAAGGGGTCACAACCCACAGGTTAAGAACTGCTGACCTAGAAGAAAGCCAGGCACATAATAGTACTTATCAATAAATGCAATTTGCTTAGCTATAGAATCTTTCAAAATATAGGCTTGGCGTGGAAACGTAATCAAAAAAGTATGTTTTTTGCATAATGTTGGGAACTGTTACCTTAGCAATCAGTCAGTCCAATCTCTAAATGATGCCCATTGCCAAGAAGCTGAAATACTATTTTCCTATTCCTTTATGGGGAGATGGCTTTGGTTAAAATCCTTGAAATGCATGATAATTACTCATTTTGCCCACTGACTGGCCCTATGGCTAGGAGTTTAGAGAATATTGATCCATTCATCAGCAACATCTCCTTATACCCATACAAATGTTTGGCATTCTCTTTGAAAGTTCAGGAAAATCCAATCTGGTACAAACAAATGTTTTCAAAGTGTCTGATAAGAAAAGCACATGCGATGGAAGCAAAGGGAAGGGAAACAGCCCGGACTGACGAATGCGGCTGGCCTCCTGGTTCTGAGCCGATTGATTGATTTCTTAATTAATTTATGACGGCTCAACAATAATTACAAGCTACTGTTTGTCAGCCAAATCACTTGTGATGAAGTCAAAGGTTCGCATCTGTGTGAAGGTCTCAAGGATCAATGTATCAAATTAGCTCTGTTGGCTTTTTTCCCACTAAAAACTAACATGTGTCATCAATATTCCAGCATTTATGTATGTAAACTAATTGATTGAACATTCATGCTACATAAACATGTGGTTTGTATTATGTGGGGTATCATTTATATACATCTTTGGTGCCAACAAAATGAATGGTCCCACATAAGATAATTAATATCTTATTGGAAAAACAAAAATGGCAATTTAGTGTTATTCCTTCTATTTATGGATAAAAAAGCATTGCTGTCTCTTTCTAAAGTCAGGGTCATTATAGTCTCGCGTAGTATTCCATGATTTCACCTAATAGTCAGAGGACACTGTACAGAGAAGGTGAACGAAGTTTGTCTGAGGTTGTTTAGGTCTGTCAATAATAGCAAACCACGTGTGATTCTGGACAATCACAATAACTATTATCCTCTGCGATGCATGCTTTAGCACATATGATGTTAATTTTAGTCTTATATTCTCCCACCTTTATTGTCCAAAGTCCCAATTGGAGAAATGAAAATCTATTTCCCTCTGCATAATATTCACCAGATTAACTGTCAGCATCAGCACTGAGCCTTGAGGCTTGGTAAGAGCTCCTGAAGACACCTGGAAGGTCAAGCGGAGCCTGCTTGCCCTGAGTTGTGGCTCTTTCCCTATTCCTTCAGACCAGAAATTCTGCTCTAGAAGGAAGAATGGTGCTCCTGGTTCTAACAGCAACTGGGGTGTTTGGGAACAAAAATAATGGTCCACAGTCAATTTCTTCTTCCCTGCCTCTCTACCATCATTTCACATGAAAATATCTGAAAGTAAGCACAGAGTGGTGAAGCAAACAAAAGTTGCTGCTAGACGTGGAAATACATCTTGTATAGAGGGATAGTATCTGATTAAGGGGGACCTAATTTTTCAAGGGCCTCCAGTATACTCCCCCAAATTTATTTCATAAGAACCCCGAGGAAAAGGCAGTCATAGGGATCGGGCAGGTGGTAACTTCTCAATCTCTGAAGATTGCACTGCAAAACTTATAGTACCTGAGCACACTTGGTGCTGGTGTTGAGAAACAGGGATTTTATTTCCATTCAGAAAGGAATTTATAGTGGTTGAAACAGTGCTAAATCCCAATAGATTTTTTTTTTTTTTTTAACTTTAAATCTCTCTCCCTCTCTCTCTTTTTGGAGATAAGATCTCAGTTGCTGAGGCTGGAGGGCAGTGGCATGATCATAGCTCACTGCAGCTCAGAGCCCTGGACTCCACCAATCCTCTCCTTAGCTTCCCAAGGAGCTGACACTATAGTCACCCACCACCGCAACCGGCTTCTACTTCTTAACAAGTTCTTGGGTACAGACAGTCCCTGAATTACAAACATCTGACTAATGTACAACTTACACTTACAAACAGAGGCTATTATTGGTAATAGAAAAATGTACCTCTTCCAACCTACATACGAGGTCAACTTAAGAACAAAACTGCAGAAGTCATCCGTTTATAACTTGGGGACGGCCTGCTCCATCTTCCTCCTTTCCCTCCATATAACTTGGGGACGGCCTGCTCCATCTTCCTCCTTTCCCTCCATTCTCCATATCCTATCCATTCCATTTTAGGTTTCTGTTATCCTTGCCTGGTCCCCCGAGCTCCTACCCAAACACTGAACAATGAATGCCAGTCCACGGCAGAAACTTTTCCAACATTGCAATAAAGGTAATAAACATGGAAACATAAGTGACATGTTAGACTGGAGAAATAACCAATCCTCTTAAATGAAATGTATTTCACCAAAAATAAGAAACTGAACAAAAAGCTCACTTATTCCAAAGTCACTTTGCCCTGATCATTTGTTCTCAAAAATATATTAATGTTTCTCCAAATCTCCAACTTAATAGACCCAGGAAAGGTCTCAGTAGAATTGAGAAAATTAGAGATGGAGGTTGCTGGCAAGGGCCATCTATTCAACTGCTGCCTTGCCACTTGGTGACAGCCATAAGGATGTCTGCTTGATGGGAAGTATGAATCTGCTGCTCCTGCTTCTGGGCCTTCTTCCCACGCTTACCTGCAGTTGAAAAACTTTGAGGCTAATTTCATCATAATTTCAACATGCTCATAGCACATTTAAGTTTTATCTTATAAAAGGCAGCATAGCAATTCATAAATCGGGCCACAGATTAGAAGCCCATCGTAGATCAATTAAGAATCTGTGTTCTCATGTGGATTGCCGTCTGCATTATTAAAATAGGATAGCAACAGCATTGCTGCAATTTAGCAATTATTTATTAAGGACCTTTTATGTGCAAAATACTGTTTTGGGCTGGTGAATAAGATCTGGTAGCCACATAACCCCTCTCTTAGGGGTTATAATTTTGGTTGTACACTTGGGCAACTAAATAAGACAATCTTATATCCATACATAATAATTGCTATATCATAGAGGAGGTCCATTGATATTAAGCATTCATGCTACAGCCTACATATAGCATAAAAACACAGCAAATATGCTAGGATGTTTTATTTCAAACAGTTATTGGTATATTGGTATATTGTTATCTCTAACAATCTTGAAAGTGAGAGAAAAAAATTGCATTTAATGTACTACTCATAATGTGAAAGGCTAAATCTTTCCCATTATAATACATGCTAGGTGTGAGTTATAATAATAACTTCATTGAAGAATGGTTATAAGATTTTTGTGGTACAAGTAAAAAAGTCAACACTTACTAATGAAAAATGTAAGAGGCCGGGCACAGTGGCTCATGCTTATAATCCTAGCACTCTGGGAAGCTGAGGTGGGAGCTTAAGCTCAGGAGTTTGAGACCAACCTGAGGAAAACAAGACCCCACCTCTACCAAAATTAGAAAAATCATCTGAGTGTGGTAGTATGCTCCTTTAGTTTTGGCTGAGGAAGAAGGATCATTTGAGCCTGGAGTTTGAGACTGCCATGAGGTAGACTGAGGCCACTGTACTCTACTCTGGGCAAAAGTGGGACTTTGTCTCCAAAAAAAAAAAAAAAAAATATATATATATATATATATATACACACATATATATATGAAAAATTTAGGAGTTGAACTGCAAGATGGTAGAGGTAACATTTCAGAATTTTTTTTTTTTTTTAAGTTTCATGCCTTCCCATTAAATGTACAAAAAAAAAAGTGGTAGGTATTATTGTCACTACTATCACATGGGATGCTGGTAAACTAGTATCACATTGTTATCTGAAGGATTAATCCTTTTGAGTTTAACGGTAGAATTTGCAAAGAACATCACATAATGTTGTAGTTAGCCAGCATTTTCTATGCTGCCTGGTGAGACTTTACCATCCTGTCGTGCTCCAGAACACTGGCAAAATTCTGCAAAGCTTGTCTTCACCCACCCGTGTTTAACACCACCGGATAACAATATGTATACCTGAGATTTGTTTTGCATTTTACAGTTTTCAAGTCGTTTACTAGGTGTTATCTCCTTGGAGCCTCACAAGAGCTCCATGAGGTAAACAAAACCTGAAAATGGAAACACTTTGCTTGCCAATTTCTTTCCAAAAAATTTCCCCCAGATGGCTTATGACTATAGCGAGTCTATTTGTCTCGAGGAAAGATGAATGGAATCACATTTCCAAAGAATCCAACCACCTCCAATCCCAGGGCTCTACAATTCTCAGACACAACCCTGGAGCGAGTGTCCTGGGCCATTTCACACACAGGGAGAGCTGAGCCTCGGAAAGAGGCAAGAAATGAAGCTGGAGGGGCAGACAGATGCAAAGCAGGCGCGCAAAACACCTCACCATGCTCACAAATAATCAGCTATAATCCGGGTCATGTGGATACACAGTTGATGGGGGGTGGGGGGGGGGAGAGCAGGCACACTTCAGATTTTGAATGTTTGAGCATTAGATGTTCTCCCCCTCTCTCCCCGTATCAGTGAACTGCACTGTCAGCAAGTTGCTCAGTCCCCAAGTCTGGTGGCCTCGTTTGTAAAGTGGTTCTATTAATGCCTATGTCATTGTGCGGTGCTGAAGACTGAAGGAGATGATTTATATAAATTGCCTCCCAAAGTACCTGGTGAACACCTGGCAAATAAGAGGCCCTCCATAATCACTGGGTTTCTTTTACCCTTGAAATCACAGTATTTAATGTTTAAAATTAAGCAAATGCGAAACATTAGCCGTTGGATCTCACTAGCATAAGAAAATATTTCAGGAGGCTCTGCTTTTAAGAAATCTGCTACAGTTTGAAATGGAAAATACTGAATTTTTATGATTCATTTAATGTATGCTGTTCCCACAAAAATGTTCACGCAAATTCAAAAACAAGTTAATGTGGTTATAAAAGCCTGGTAGGAAATGTTACAGTTCCATTCAAAAAACCCACCCTGTGTATTTTTTGAGCACCTACTAAGTACTCAGACCTGAATCTGTATAAGTAGCCACAGTTTACAGAAGCCCCCTGGGAACGTGTCGTCAACCTCGTATTTACGCTGCATTCACCAGGTGCGTCACGGGCGCTGTCTCATTCATCCTCACGACAGGTTGCAGCGACAAGTAATGAGTATGATTATCTGTACTTTACAGCTGGCTCTACCAGCCCCGAGAGGAGCAAACTCATTTGCCAGAGGTCGTCAAATCTACATTTCCCAGGATTCAGCCCTGTGCTCATAAACATATCCATTATGTTCCAATCTCAGAAAATAAACATAGTATGTGAGAAGTTACCATAAAAAATGCTCTCCAAATAAAGTCATATTTTTAGAGAGGTGTTGGGTTAAGATTTATGTAAGAACAGTGAGAAAAGAAAATTGTTATTAAAGCTATTACATGATATGCTAAATCTGTCCCGTTATAAAGCATACTTGGTATAAGTTAAAATAATAATAATAATACTCATAACTAACATTGACTGAGTACTTTCTTTTCTCCTGGCTCTTTGCTAAGCCTTTAAAATGCTATAAATTTTAAAATTCTTAAAGTTATTGAAATATGCAATCTAGCTACATATATCCCCTAGCAGAACTTCTTGTGAAAAGAACTTTTGCACTGAATATCTATATCCTGTGTATTTTGCACATTGCCATGCAATAGGAGAATGTAATTCTCTTTTCACGCCCTGCTATAGTTTCACTGGTATATTTTTCTATATGCAAGTAGATTTTCTCAGTCCCTTGGAAAATACACATATTTCAAATTGCAGCATAGAAAATGTCACAAAATAACAATCTCAAGGAATTAAAAAATGCCTAAACATGGTGATTGGCATCATTCAGCCATGTGACAGAAATATGCTGTAGTTTCAATGACATTGTGAGCATCAGATATCTTTCTTTGTTGACTAGTCTCTAAACTGGAAAATCAACACCAGCTTTCCCATAGATAGAAGAGATAACACTCCTTGAGAACATGACCCTTTGCTTCCAAAAAAGAACTGGAAGAGAGGATAGGCAGGCACTCATGTTTCCTTACTCTCTGATTAGATCAATAACCATCTAATCACTGTATATTCAGATAGGAGCCAAAGGATACTTTTATTTCTGTAAAGTTTATAAGCTGCCTTTGTTACATAAGCACGTAAGTGAAGATCAATATCGAAAAATGAAATAAAAGTTGTTCCCATATATCTTGGAAGAATATTAATGTATCTTACCACCAATTTAAAATTAAATTGCACACAAACTTTATGGACAGCCTCTATACTAGCTTTACCATTTGTAGAAAGATACATTAATTTTAGGCTACTTAGTCAAAAAGAGTTAATTACAAATCTAAGTTCATCTCAACTTCTCAAAGACTATAGAGAAACATTTACTATAAAAACAGCCTCTTCAATGTGGTCATATGCATAGTTCACTGTCATTTAAATATGCCAAAATGTTTTATAAATGAAAATGCATTACTAAAGAATATAGATATGGAAGACATGTAAATAAAAAAGTGATTATCATCTATAACAAAATTTGAAATATTAAAGCGTCATCATTTACAGATGTTGAAATTATTTTTTTCTTTACTCCGATGTCATTATTTTACTCAGAAATTGGTATTTAATAAACTATTATTCTTTATCCATGTCATTAATTATATAAGAGATAGCTTGTAGGTAGTAGTAAGCATTCAGCTGGAGTCTAAGGAAGGATATTGAAAAGATGTACTAACTACCTTTGACAATGAGTGGCAAACCTGCAAATGTAACAGCTACTTATGTGTATTTACCAACATTGTAGAGAAAACAGAGATCATTCAGAAGCTCCATTAATGTAATGTGTACTCCGCTCCTATAACACTGTGACATGGGTTTAATATCAGAATGAGGAGATAGGATTGGTCTCCCCAGCACCTTACAACAAAGGCTGGCATATAGTATGTTCTTAAGAAGTATTTGTTGAATGAAACAAATTTCATAGTTTCTAATTCTACAAATCTATTAAATGTTTAAATATAATATCTTTAGACACTAGTTGATATGTTTTTTATCTGTATGGTATCTGTTAGTTCAATTACCTTTCTATATTTCCACATTTGATTACATTTCTAGAAGTAAAATAATATTTGAAGTTAAATATTCAATTTTGATTTTTCAGATATATCCTTTTTGCATGGCTAGTAGATCACAGGAGTCAAACGTGGTTATTAGGTTAGGGAAAAGTTTTCTTATATATATTCTTAGCATACTTATTAGACTCTTTAGAAACTCTTTTACTTATAGTAAAATAAAACAAAATGCAGACCTATGTAAAGTTTGTTTTACACACGAACTTTACGAACACCCTATATGCTAGTTTTAGCATTTATAGAAAGGTACATTAATTTTAGGATTTTTAGTTAAAATAATTAATTACAAACCTAAGTTCACCTCAACTTCTCAAAGACTATAGAGAAATATTTACTGTAAAAACAGCCTCTTTGCTTGGGCATATGCATACTGACCTTTGTCATCAATTTATTTAATTAACATGGAGAACAAAATCTGATTATTAAAATAGTCAAGAAATCAATTGTTGCACTTTTCTATTTTTATTAACATTATCTTAAAACAAATGATAAAATTAGGTAAGGATACTTGGTTTAATATTTTAATATGCTAATTTCTCAAAAAGTAAAAATTATTTTCTTTCAAGAAAAAAACACATTACAATTGAATAAATTAATTGGTGTTCAACCAGAAAAATCTTTGAGACTATAAGATCTACTTCAGTTCTTGTATTTATATGCCATTTGCTTTGGTTAATATTTACAAGACAATGAGAATTTCAAATTGCATAGACCGGCAATTAGTTTCTCAAATTAATTTTACGGATTAATATTTCAATAGTTACCCTTCATGATTAAGGTAAACTTACAAATATTCTGGCCTGATTCTAATGGGATCAAAGGATTAGACTTAGGAAATTTAGAGAAAAAAAAGTAATGTCTGGTGCATCACTGCTATTCTGAAGTTCCAAATAGCCAACAAAAAACTTCTAACAAGTCTCCTGGAGAGCTTTAAGTAAAAAGTACTAATTAGAATGAAAAGTCCAAAAATTTGTTTTGTTAGTTTTATTTATCAGTGGTTTGAAAGGAAATATACAGTATCATCAATACCCATTAATTAAATAGTGTTATTTATAAGATATGTCTTTAATACAGTCCAAGTGATATTTTTAAATAATGTGAAAGGTCATCAGCAGAACTCTAAATATAGCTCACCGACTGTAACTGAAACTGCTTACATAATATTTCTCCTTGAAAGAAGTCACATACAAAATAATCTAAGGAAGTCAAACCTATAAGAATGCAGCATTTTAAAACTGCACGTATGTAGATGGTATTTAACATACACACGTCTACACACACAAGAGTTTACGCTTCCTGTACTTGTTTATTTTTAGCTGTCTCAATAAAATGTTTTTCTTCCCTCTGTTTTACTAAAACATGCCTATCTAGGAAGGAAAACAGATGTAGAATTGGACAACTACGTCTTGTTTGGGCTTTTTCCCTGTCAAGTAGAATTTGTGATCATTGTCACACAATAAGAGAATCTAAGTGAAACAGACAATAAGTCGGGAAGCAATTGCTGGGATACTTTAACACTGCAGCTTTGGAATTCAGGATTTGGTTACTAAAATTTCATTTGATTATGCCATATAAGGATACAATGTCCTTTCCTACACAGGAACGCCAGATTAATTGTAAAAATAAAAAAATCAGTCATGGTGAGACATGAATTGCAACAAACTAGTTTTTAAGAATCTTAAAATACCTTTAAAAAATATTTCTTCCATCCTAACCAGGAGAACCCCAATAAGTAGCCCCTATGTACTTTCCTCTCTCTTCCAATATATTACTAAAGGTAACCAATAATTTAGTTTGATTAATTAGGTTTTCCATGAAGCATGTCATTCCAAATTTTCAGTGACACATTAAATATACTCTTAACCACTTTAGTTCCAAATTAACGAAGTTTATTAAAACAGAATTGTCCTAAGAAGAAACTGGCACACTATTTATGTAATCTAATGAAGATTAAACATGAAAATAATGTATACAAAAGTTCTAGCTTAATATTTCACTTGTGAACCTGTCACTGTATAAATCCTGCATCTTCTCAGACAATAAAAGATCACAATTTCTAAAAATGAACAATCAGCTTACACAGATTTTTAAAAGTAATATTTACAGCACACTTCTCTTGAGAAGCTGCAATCTATACAGAAGTAGAGTTATGAATTTAATGGCAAAATATTTGTAGTGACTAGATTACTCTCCCTATTTAATCCCAGTTTTTAAGTAAAATTTCACAGAGTAAACCTTTTAACTTTTTCCCAACAGAAAATATTTCATGAAGTGAAAACATTGACTTAAAAACTCACTTCTAATACTCACATCTTAAAATGACATTTCAGCGACAGGGTAACCATTAAAATAGCACTTCCAAGTCTTAGTACAGTCACATAAAGCAAATCTTTTACACAAACATTTTACGGCACCTTTCCCCCCAAATATTTGCCGGTAATTTTAGGAGTCAATTATGTCCATGTACATACACACTACTAAAATGTATTATAAGAGATATAATCCCAAATTAAATTTGCCACTTTAGAGTTCAGATCTGGAAAAAGGTATTTCATCGGGAATAAAATGGGAGGGAAAAAAAGAGAGAAAAAGAAAGAGAAAGAGAGGTTTCTGTCTCTCTTTGAGGAACTGGCCTTTCTTTCTGAATCAGAGTACTCAAAACAGCAACAAGTTGCAGCAGCAGGAAAGTGTTCCTGGAGCCTCACACGTCTCACGTTCAAGAGAAAACATACAGAGATGGAGGGCAGCGGGCAGTGAAGCCTCCCTGTGCCCTGAGCTCTCTGGAGGAGCCTGGGAGCAACAGCGTAACACACGTCCACCTTTCGGGAAATTCAAACACATTACTAAGAAACCCTCTTGCCTAGCAGTGCCAGAAGCCAGGACTAATCGGATGGAGCTCCCTTCTGTCTAGGCACTGTGCGGCTGGGCTGACCACCAGGGCTGGCAGTGCCCCTCCCAGCCTAGAATAAAGTGTCCATTGTGTTCCACTGTACTAATTGTGAAAAACAGCCCTTGTAGTAAGCATAACAATTATGGAAGCAAACTTGAAAAAGCAATCATGATAGAAATGAAAGGGTCAAAAAGAAGAAAAATAAAGAAGAAACGAAAATGATGAAAGAAAATAAGTGCTCAGATGAATTAGCCCAATGATAAATGTAATTGTCATATTAAATGCTTGCCTGTGGAAGGTTTCCCCATTCCTGTCACGGCTATTCCATACAAGAGACCATTGTCCACACACAACTGAAATCAGTATATTAAATTTTATCATTTAGCACATTTTAGATGTGAAAGGTTTTCCTTCCCCAAACTACCACCTCTAATCCCAGCATTCTGATTAAAGACACAACTTCTGTCTTCCCAATATTATTTTTAAAGTGGAATCACAGGATTCACCCATGTCCTGAATTTGTATGTTTTTCCCTCTTCCCCACATTTGCAGCTGGACAAATATGAGGGGGGAAAAAAACAGCAACAACAAACCCACACACATTTGCCCAAGCAAAGAAAAATAATGAACTGAATATGCATATCCTCATTAACTAAATTTAATTACGCTGAGTGGCATAGTAATCAGTGGTTGCTCCAGTTACAGTATTCATTGAAAGGGAGGTGGATTCCAAATTAAGGCAAAGCGTGGGGGACAGTCGCATACTGATGAGGGAGCCGCACACAACATGATACAATACACTATCTAACTCATTATTCAGAGAAGCTGAAGAAAGAAGTACATTACTCTGTTTTAAGACCAATGCAAGAACAATTAGCTAAGAAGTCTTCAGGCCCCTACTGACTGCCCTACCGCCCTGTATTTCACAGCAGCCGGCCTGGGACCGACTGTACTGTTTGCATTTTTTTTTTTCTTTTTCAAAAAAAGTGAACAAAAACTCATGTTGCCTTTTTAAAAAAGAAGGCCTATGCCCTTGGCCACAATAGCAGGGGAAATCCTATCTAGCACACTGGTGTGCGGAGGCACCCCAGCGTCCCATAACTTGAGCTTGAACTTTCCGCAGGCAGCAAACTTTTTAACACGTGCATGGAACAATAAAGGAGGAGCTGAGAAGAAAGGAGGGAGGGAAGTTTAGGGGGTGGGTGAAAAAAAAAGTTATCATGCCAAACTTACCATCCACCAGGTCCTGGCTGACATGTCATAACATAGCTGCCACTTTATGGAGCTGTCCGACGTTTTCCCAGCCATTATGCTGTCAGCAACCTTCATCAGATGCAGCTCAATGGAAGATAAGACATCTAATCTAGAAAACATCAGCGGTGGCTTGCTGGACTACATGTAGGCCAATCCTTATCACACTGCATCATGGGAAAAAGCTCCTTTATTAGCAGGAGGAACTGTAACCTCACAGATAGAAAGACAAGGATCAGTTCTTTTGCTTTTGCCTTTTTTTTTTTTTTTTTTTTTTAGTCTAAAGGGATTGGTGAAAGTAGCTAGCGTTCTTTGTGTATCATGTGTACAAGAGTTAAGTATCTTGCAAGTGGGCGGCTAACTGCTTTGCTGGGCAATGCAGACTAAAGTTTATTTGCATTCTTCTCTGTTGTATATTGTTTGACATGGTCCATGGTCCTTGCTGAGCAGATGAAGGGAGGGGAGGAGGGTGGGAGGGAATGAGGGGAGAGGGAGCTGTAATTGCTCAGAATTAATATCTCCCCCAACAAAGACATAACAGTTTCATTGACATGGTCGGAACTTGGTTCAGATGTCACTGCACACACGGCAATGCGGGGGTGTGTGTGTAAGAACACACATACACACACGTACACACACACACAGTGGAACACACAGGTAGCAGCTGCAGCTGGATTCAGCTGAGGTTGCCAAAGGCTACAAACTCCATTCTCATGCTGGACATATGGAAGCAGTTTAACTCTTTGAAATCACTGTTCAAGAAGAGTCCTGCAGTCTGCAAGGATGAATCGGCCTCAAGATCAGCTTCTCAATCAGGAGGCAATGGGCCTGGTGCTCACTTTCTTCTGAAGATGGCCTAGAAATGCTATTTCCCTCCTCTAGGGAAGATCTGATAAAAATGAAGAAGGAAGGGCAGGGCTTGCCCATAATCTGCCTCTAGGCCTGGTTCCTCATTTAGTCCCCCTCTGCCCTGCTCTTGGAAGGAGATCCTTTTTCTTCTCACCCCTGATCATTGTTGCTTCCTCTAGACTTTCAATTAGTTCTTTCAATAAGCGCACACAGGCAGCAGGCACTGACATTTACTAATGAAACAACTTGCTCAGAATAGTCTAGGAGAATCTTAAAGAATCACACCAACTGATGAAAAACCCAGGCTAGGACAAGTAGCTGTATCCTGCCCCTTATTTTGCTAAAATACAAAAAAGGTAAGCTCATCTCAATGAAGGATGCTGCTGAGTTTCAGGACCCTTCGCACACCACCAAACCCAGGCAATCCCTTCTCATTGGCATTTTGTCCTCCTGCCTTCCGTGTGCCCTTCGAGAATTCTCTGAATGACTTTTAGGCTTAGAATTTACATTTGTCGCATACAAAGGAAAAGGACAAACTTATTTGATTCAGTCAAAGTGTAGGCAAAAAAATTGCTGTGTTACCGGCATTTTCTTTTCTCTGTGGGAAGTTTTTGAGGCAGCAAAGGCAACTTGCTTCAGCCTGTGAACTTCAAAGATGAACAGCAACCTGCTGCCGAAGCTCCGTCCTTTGGGTATTTTTATATTCACCTGGGGAAATTTGTCAGCCACAGTCTCAGACAGGACAGGAGTTTAAGGTGGCCTGACTCTAGGTTGGCAGCGGAAGACCCTGCCCTTCCCTGAGCCAGCAGTGTATCCTCTCATGGCTGGAGATTCTTCTGTTTCTCCTTCCCCCAGTTTTGTCTTTTTTTCCACCTCAGGTGGGAGGGGCGTTGTGGGGCTGAGAATGCCCCACCCAGGTCTCTGCCTGTGAAGTTCCCTGTGATCCTGAGGCCTCCTTTCTCTCTCTCCCCACTCCATTCTTTGAGCCTTATTGTAATTTTTTTCCTTCCAAGCAATGACAGGATACGCATGTTAATGATAATCATAGTTTCCCGTTAATGTTCTCAGATAATAATAGCAGCGATGCTGAACGCCTACTATGTGCCAGGCGTCCCAGTGAACACTGCGGATATGGAGAGCAATAAGATGCAGGCTGTGTCTCACTAATCTCACAGACAAGATCATGAAAGGAGGAAGAGGTGTGTCCAAACAGGTACCTCCTTGGGTTGCACGGCCGGCAGCTCCCTGGAGCCCAGGACATCCCTACACAGGCGTTTCCTCTACAGGCAGCTCTCTGGGGTTGAGGCGAGGATGGTGAGGCTACACACGTCCTTCCTCTGCCCTGGGCCCCTCCCTGGCCCACCTCCCTCAGGTGCTCTGAGTGGAAGGAATACTGCTCCCCCACGTTGCCCTGCAGTGAGGCCTTCCAAGAGCTCTCATGGAGCACACGCCAACTGCAGCCCCCGGCCTGAGAGCATCTAGCCAGCCACGGCTTGACCCGCAGCCTTGGCACCCTTTCACATCGGGGCACGAGTGTGGCCAATCCACAGGTGTATTAGCCGAGAGGGTCTGTTATTCCTGTCACTGTGGGCACACCTCCTTCATTAGTTGATGACACACATAAAAAATAATGAAAGCTGTCAAGTGAAGCAAGAGGCAGACACAGCCAGTGGGAGTGAGGCCGCAGCACTGATATACAATATGTGAGCCGTAGGCAGCAAGAAATGTTGAAGAGCCGTTGGCTGGGGGACTCTGGCAGAGCTAACAAGGAAACACACTGAGAACTGGGGCTGGCACTCTCCAGGCAGGGTCGTGGGGGCCGCCGTTGCTGGGGTGAACCTTCTGAGCGTGCCCATGTGTTCCATAAACTGGAGAGATTAGGCCAACTGGGCCCACAGGTGGGAGCCAGGTGTGACTCGCTTCACTAACTGAACTAATCTCACCTGACATGGATCTAAAGACTACGTTTTTAAAATATATATATTAATTAAACTCCCAAAACACTAATGAGAACTTCACTGACAAGGGGGTGATTAAATCCAACTTTGTCCCTAAATCCCTAAAATACCCGCAACCTCAGCCTGTTGCCCCCAGTCCCTCAGCCTCTTTTCTCGCCTAGAGTTCTTCTTACCCCACTCCCAAGCCTCCCACCCACCCGCAGCCCTGGTGCCTCCAGCTGCTGCCCCCTCACACCTCCCTCAGCAACAAAAGCCTGGGGAAGCCAGATCCATAGCCCAAAGCAGTCATCAACTGTTGCTCAGTCATGCCCGGGGGCACTTTGATTTCCATCGCCAGAGGCAAATGAACTAGGGACCAGGGGTCTACAGCTGAGCTTGAGTACTAACCTTGGCAGAGGGGACTACTGTGTGCCCCGCACTCCTGACTATCCACAGTCACACCTTCAACAAGTAGCACCCAGTGTGGCCCAGGGCACTGACTAAGAAGCCCTGTGGCCAGGGTTCAACCCGGAGCATCTTACTCGATCACTTAGGTGACCTCTGGCAGGTAGCCTAACCTCCTTGCCCATAATTTGCCTAAATCGTATACTAATAAGTAAGGGAGTATGAGAGAGAAAGCAGAGGGGGTAAGAAAAAATCTCCCTGATACCCACAAGAAAGAGGGTGAGTATGAGAAAGATAAATCAGACGGAAAAATGGAGAGAAATAGAAGGGAAAAGCAGAGGGTGAGAAGGTGAAAATGAAGCCATTCTGTTGCCTCTTTAATTCTTTGTCAGGGCTCTCAGCCCTGGCCGCGGGCTCTGACCCTCCTCAGAGCTCTCGCTGGCTCCTCCCCCACACACCTGGGGCCCTCCAGCCTCTGGGGTTGGGTTAACTCCCATGGAACTCCTTGGATGCGAGTGGTCACTGCTCAGGGCTCTTGACTCCTGGAGCCTGCACATGCAAGGCTATTTGGGGAATTATTTCATTAAACTATTTTATTGGGATTTATTTTATTTTTAGGTTTTTAGCCTTGATGTCAATTCTAGTCTAATCCTGTACTGAGTGCGTGAGTCCTGTGGTAATCGTGGCATAACATAGAGAGGAAAGAGTTCCCTTGTGGGAACCTGTCCCAGGTCTGGCCTACCCCGTGCTAGCTGTATGAGTGTGAACAAGTTACTTACATTTTTTAAATGTCAGTTTCTCTACCCATAAAGGGGGTCTGAGAAGAATTTCCTTCCCGGGGTTCTTGTGAGGATTAAATGAGATCATGCATGGATATGTGTATGGCCTTAATGTGGCGATGAAATCACAGGTATACACTTAACTCCCAAACTCATCAGTACGTAAATCAGGTACAGTTTTTTATATGTCAATCATACCTCAATAAAGTGTTTTTAAAAAACATTCAAAGGTCTATTCCTTGCTATAGTTAATTATTAGAATCAATGTAAATTTTAATGTTGGTGTTAATCTGCTCCAACTCCATTTGAAAGTTACAGAACTGAGATTTACCAAAACTCACACGGATGATCGGTGGAAGAATTAATTTAAATCAAGCCTTTGCCTTTTCACCCCTTTGTTTAGTGCTGCTTCTCTCTCCATACCATCAGGAAAAGAGGTAAGATTAAGATTTGGGTTGGGGGAAGGTAGTTGCTTTTGTCTTTAATATTCTGAAGTCTGCATATAGGATGAATGGAGTTACCAACCAGAAGGCCTAGGAAAAACTGATGAGGATGCTGAGTCTCTAAACCACAGGCTCTATGTAGGTGGGAACAGGGAGGAGTTTGCTTATCATCCATGTCCACAGATTTTTATCACACAGAAACTCAAACATCTGTCAACTAAATGACTGACCTCAGACAGCAGGATGGGAATGGAGAGTTATTATGGAGAACAGCAGAACAGGCATGGGGCATGCAGGCTGATGGAGGGAGGAGTCTGCAATGATTCCTGGGTTCCAGGCTCAGGGCCTGGGGAATGCCAAATGGGAAAAAAATGGAGAATGGCAATTCCACTGTAGGAGTGAGGGGAAAGTTGCTCTTTCCCTTGCAAGATCTCTGAAAGATCAATTCACAATTAAGGCAGATTAATGAGAAAGTGAGGTTTATTTACCATGTGCATGGGGAGAATCACAGAGTGATTACTCAATATCCCAATGGGATCCAGATAATTTTATACATACCTTTTACAAGGGAGCAAAGGAGATGAGGAGTATAGATAATTCTGTTTAGGGGCAATAAAGGAATAGAGACTTGGGAGAATGAGTGGATGACTCTAATTTAACCTGAGAGACAGGTAGTGTGTTTAAAATGATCTGGCCCAGGTCTGGTTGCATTCTTCATTTTCTTTCCTGCTACAGAGTGAAATAACAAGGAGAGGAAGGGAAGTCAATTGTTCTTTTGATCAGTTTATGCAGACAGAGGGAAAGCCCCTTCCAATACTTTTTTTTTTTTTTTTTTGAGAAAGGGTCTCACTTTGTCACCCTCAGTGGAGTGCTGTAGAATCATAGCTCACAGCAACCTCAAACTCTTGAGCGTAAGTGATCCCCTTGCCTCAACTTCCCAAGTAGCTGTGATTACAGGCACCTGCCACAATGCCCAGCTATTTTAAAAGATGGGGTCTCGCTCTGGCTCAGGCTGGTCTCAACCTCATGAGCTTAGGCGATCCTCCCGCCTCGACCTCCCTGAGTGCTAGGACCAATACTTATTTGATCTCGAAGGGCCTGCAATTGAAAATACTCTTTATACTGAGGAGTCATATTTCAGGATGAAATTTCCTGAGCTCCTTCACCAGTTAATAGTGAGAAGTGAACATTTCTCATTGAGAACCTGCTTGGAGTAGTCAGACACGTCATCCAACCATTTCCCCAGATCCGGGAGACATAAGCCGGGGCTTGTTTCAGTTCAGGTGAGCCCTCCACTGGGATGATGGTCAGCAGGGGTAGCAGAGAAGGTGTGGCCAGGCAAGTGGGACAAAGAGGAGTGTTTCTCCTCCGAGGCAAACCATCCTTGCTCCCCATCCTCTCTGAGGTTCATACAGGGACCTGTGACCATTGTATAAGAAATTTCCTCTCATCTGCTGGTGCTGTCCTTGTACTTTGCAATCCCCTCCAGTCAGGGTTCTAGAGGTCTGAGATTGTCAGAGAAGGAATGGATCTAGCTGAAAACCACAGTTTTCTGCTGTTTGGACCTCATCTCCAGCACTAAACCCATCAGATCAGGAACAATCTGCAGCACTCCACCTCCACTGTTGCATCTTGGTGATGCTGTCTGGAGGGGGTCACACCAGGGCCTCTCCTATGGACCCAGTGTCGTGGGTGGTGCTTGCCCCTAGGGAGGACTCTGCTTCCCACCCACCTGCTGCCCTGGGTTCCGGCAGCCTTCAACATCACTTCCCTTGAGACCTCGTCCTAACTGATCTCTCCCATCCCAAACCACCCAAAGGAAGGCCCTAGACAAAACGTCATTTTTGAGACAAGTAGTAGACTGTTTTTCACCTTTCCAAACAAGAACATTAAGCACTTAAAGGAATGAAAACAAATAATTATTAAAGCTGGAGACATAACCAGTAATGATATGATCCACCTCTAACTTCTCCTGGAGGCAGATGTTTGTTTATAGAAAAGGATAATTTGATGAAAACCAGGAACAGAGTCCGAGCTTCTCTTAAAACATGGCTTTTTGTTTTGATTTTTTTTGTGAAAAGCGAGTCTGAAATTGAAGTATGCTCATTCCTAACTTAATACTAACTTTTCTCTAGCAAGTTTCCAAAAAAAATGCCATATTTTCTAAAAATAAATGTTTAAAACATTTTGTCTCTCATTATATAGCTGTTTACAAGAATGTGCAGCAGCTATGGCGACTGACAGATTTTTTCTTCGATTCCGGGTAAAGAAAAGAAGTTTGCTGGATAGTGTAATCCCATTTTTGAGAAATAAGCCAACATATCTTTATATTCATTTAGGCATGGGGAAAATGTTAGAAGGATATAGATTCTATCATTGTTAAGGAGGGAGGTGTATGTCTGTTTACTTTTGGAATTTTATAATGCTCACATATTGCATTCATCAATAAGAACAAAAGTACAGGGAAAGGTGCATGGGACCTCCCTATACATTTTTATTTTTATTTTTTTTGCAAATTGCTACGGATCTACAATGATTTCAAAATAAAATATTTTAAAAAGTCAATAAATATATTTTCCATCTAAATGTTTGAGCTTTTGGACACTAAAGCCAGTGACAGGTAGACTGTATGGTGCCTAGTGCTGTGAGCACTCCCTTCCCATGTGATCCCAGTAGTATTTTCCCTTTGAGCTTTCAGAAAGCAAAGAATGGGAGAAAAAAAACCGAAAGCAATTATGAAGGCAGAGTAACAATATACTGCCATGTTGCCCCTTTCTGACAGGCAAATCTTGCCAAAAGATAGGCAGGTTTCACAACTAAGGCTCCTAAAACCACTCGGGAGGCTGGTGCAAGTTCAACACATGAATAACACAGATAAACATGAAACCCCCAGGCCTTGATGGAAAGCGGTGATAGGTGAACCCAAGTGCCCTCCAGCGTGAAAGTTCTCAGGCAGGAACAAAGGCTGCTGCAGATTTGTTAATGACTGTGTCAAAGTCCCCTGCTGCTGGGCTCCTCAAGGGCAGGGTTATCTCTTTAAAGCTGCCATTAAGAGACAAATCTCCACATAAACCACAAACCCCCCTCCCCACCACCCCTCCTGCCTCCTCACCCCCATCGCCGCCACTCCCTTTCTGGATCATTTTGTCACACACACACACACACACACATAATAATAAGACAAGTAAAATTTTGCACCAACGAACTCAGAGAAATGACAAAGGAATAAAAAAGGTTTCCAAAGGCAGTCTAGGGCACGCGTATAGATATTTGGAATTAGAAGAGAGAGAAATTAGTTGGACAGCAAGTGCTTCATGGTTTCACTTGCTTTTGCCAAAGTAGGAGATGAATTGATTACAACAAAAATTACCATCATCAGGCAGTCTTCATGCCTCCAGCCAATATTTGTTGCTTAACTGCCCTGTGCCAGGTATCATAGTATATGCTGGTGGCAAAAATATACATGCTCCTTGCCCTTGGGGGACTTACAGTCTAGTGGCAGCTGGAGGGGAGGGTTATGACATCAAACACATGTTCACACAAGTACATACAAAATTACATCTGTGATGGGTGCTTTGAAGGAAAAGTGCTATGAAAATGTGCAACTGGGAAGGCAGTTGGTTTGTGAGGGAAGTCAGGAAAGGCTTCACAAAAAAGGACTGAAGGGGAAAAGTTAACACTATTCCTCGCAATAACTCCACAATGGTTATCTTCATTTTACTAAATTGGAGATCAAGGCTCAGGACAAATTAAACAAATGGTCTTAGAGGGAATGATGGGTCTTGGAATCAACACCAGATCCGTCATACTCTAAAACTAATTTTTGTTCCTGTAAGTCACACTGCTTTTTATCTTAGAAGCTGATATTATGTCTCAGCTTCTGGTCTTCCTTCAAATCAGCAATAAGTTGATCACAGCTGGGACTGGAAGAAAGTGGGATGAAAGCATCCCCAATTGACCAGGATCTATGAACAGCTCTGACTCAAGAAAATGAAGATTGGCACTGGAAGTTTCTGTTATGGTCCTTTCAAAATGCACAACGGAGGACCCCAGATGCCATTTTATTACTCAATAAAGTTTTATTGAGGTATAATTTATATACAGTGTCCTATACAAA
>CAUYPK010066818.1:0-10817 GCA_963574355.1 Loris lydekkerianus | reverse complement strand
CAGTTGCAAATTTGGAATTCTCTAGGAATGCAAGAGGAGCAATATGTAGGGCCTTTAAATTTTTTTTATTTTCTGTTTCAAGAGGTGGTAAGGAATACTGATTCACTGAAGGCAGAAGAGTGTGATGAAGCACTGAGCCCCAATGTCACCTGAAGGTGAGTGACATGCCAACTCCACCACTCACAACTAGAAAAAATGAACATCATAACTCAGGGATTGTAGAGATTACATGAAATCATACAAAGAGCTTGGCAGATATTTTTATTGTTTCTGAGCTGACCTTTTCTCCAGAACACATCACCTACATAAGCAGCGGTAGATGCTGGGGTTGGGAAAAAGTAGAAAGAAATGTCAACTACATCTGGTCTCTAATTACTAATTTCCACAATTTCACTACTGGCTATATACGCAGAAGAACTTGAAAAGATTTGTACACTGTGTTCATAGCAGCATTACTCACAACAGCCAGAGGGTGAGAGCAACCTTAGCATCCATCACTGGGTAAATGAGAAGCCAGAATATGGTATATCGGTACCTTAGAATACTATGCAGCCGTAATAAGGAAGGGAATACGGACATATCCACAATATGAGTGAACCCTGAAAGGACAACTACTGGATTATTCCACTTCTGTGGCATACCTAGGGGAGCAGAGTGAAGGTTGCCTGGGGCTCGAGGGAGTAAGAGTATGAGGACTTATTGTTTAATGAACATGGAGTTTCACTTTGGAAGAAGGAAAAAGTTCTGCCGATAGATGATGGTGATGGTTGCACAACAATGTGAATGTACTTAAAGCCACTGAACTGTACATTTAAAAATGGTTAAAATTATAATAAAAATAAGAATACTAATTTCTATTCCCAGCCCACGCCCCTAAAACCCTGGCTAAATTGGGACTACCGAACTCCGTTAGGTGTTTTAGTACCCCAGAGGCGGCAT
The DNA here is from genome assembly GCA_963574355.1 of Loris lydekkerianus. NCBI lineage: Eukaryota > Metazoa > Chordata > Mammalia > Primates > Lorisidae > Loris > Loris lydekkerianus. The sequence continues at coordinate 9,878 of CAUYPK010066818.1, read as the reverse complement.
AGGAGTGCTCAAAGCCAGCCTGATTATTTGTTACGTCCATGGAGCAGGCCCAGCTGAAGCCTGTGCAGATCTTCACTAGAGCTATGCATAGGCCCATTCAACACCACAGAATCCTTTGATGTTAAAGGTCCAAGAGCTCCAGAGCTACTACGGGCTCTGGCATTAGACAGTTTGCCATTTTTGTTAGTTTTTACAAAGCAACAAAGCAGGAGCTTCTTCACTTCCATGTCCCCTGTGTCACGGATGTACAAGTTTACAGAGAAAGTCATTTAATGAGAGCTGGAGGTTTAACCTTAAGTTTGCCTCACTCATTATAGCACTGAATAAAGACAGCTTTACCCTGTGCCTAAGTTCCCAGGCCATGCAGATTTTGGAAGGCTGTGAAACTTAAGAGCTCAAAATCTGATTTCAAATGCAATATATTAAAGATCCCTTGGCAATGAAATTAAAATTTCAAGCAGAATGGTCCAGCTATCCACAGGAAGGATAGGACAGGGGGAAATAAACAGGAGGCAGACCTGGGATTTCACAGTGAGTACCACTGTGGGCAAATATTGGCAGCAAAATGAGAGTCAGAAATACATTCTTCTTAGGATGATGATAGGAGCTTTAAAAAGGAGAATTAGCAGAAGAAAGCAAGCCATGTAGTGAGTGGTCACTGTTTTGCTAGTCCCAGGATCAGGTGTGGCGTGTACATCAGTTGACTTGACCCTGCAAACAATCCTATGAGGAATTCATGATGCAGATGCCGCCCCCAACAGCGTCCAGGACAAGCCTCTACTCCATTGCGGTATGCTGGGGCTGAGGAATAAATAAAGCAGGAGCGTAACAGATACGGAGTTTGTCTCAACGTTCCATGGGTGGGGCTGGGTCAAGGGAGAGAGAGTCCCAGCACGGTGTTCAGTAAAACACCTCTCCCCACTTATTTTGTGGGAATGGGGGCTGGAGGGAAGGGTTCCTGGCCACTGGAGAAACTTGTGGCAGCCATCTGTCTGCGGGTGACCCCTGCTCTGCTTCCCAGAGAGAGGCAGAGACAGCAGCATATGCAGAACTCCTTCGTGGGGGTGTTTCTCTAGCACACTTCCAAGATTTCTGTGAAAAGCTAAAAGGCTGTTGGCTTGAACAAATACGTTAATTGGGCTTGTGGTACCACCAAACAAATAATACGATGGTAGGTTTTTAGTCACATTCTCTCTTTTAGAAGCAGACAGGACAAGCTTCTCCTGTCTCCGGGGGAACTTTGAGCAAATATTTTTCTGCATCAAGCCAATTCTAAAGGACACCCCTTCTTATTAGTGTTTGAAGAAAAACTCCAGGGTTATTTCTGTTTGAAGATCATAACAATAATCCATAAATCTTAAAATGAACATTTTGCTGAGAGTTTTGAGCACAATCTTTTTCAGTATTCTGAAAATCTTGTCATCAAACTTCCTGAAGTTCTGTTACATATTTCCCTAAAAACTGAGAGAGACTGTCTTGGGCACAACAGACAGACTCAGTAGGCTTAAAGAATGTTCCCAGTGGAGGGAGATGGGTAGCCCTTTTACTCTGTTCCTCTTTTCAGGCCCTCAGACCCAAGTCTTCCAGGGTTTCCCGTTGTAAGAAGAGATTTGGTCTTAACTGAAAGAGGGTTATTCTCTGAGCTCATGAGATAAAATCTGGAATAAAAGATAAACCCCTAAAAGCATGCGCTCTAGATCTGGTCCAAAGCTTGGGCAAAGAATATAGATCTTTTCAATCCTTTTGGAACCAGAGGCAGTAGAATTTCTTCACACTTACAATAGTTAACATTCTCAATAATGAACTACAGATAGAAAGAGATGTTATTTCACCTGGTGTGTCTCCTCCAGGTGTCAGGCTAATGACTTTATCATTTTGCTTTTCAGGGACCTTCCCGTATAAAGACGGTCTATATTTACAGAGAGACCCACTGACATCGCTCATCACTACTTCACTGCGGGTCTGTAATATAATAATTCTGATAATACTTCCCTTGCTTTGTCTTCTAACTACATCAGGCTTTATAACACCTCATCTATACCAGGCACTGTGTGTTTTAGCAGAATGGGGGGTTCCAAAGAGATACAGAATACACATATGTTGGAAAATAGAAGGATTAAGAAAGAAGAGGGGGAAACCCCAATTGCAATTAAAATGCAATAGGCCTCCACTGCACATCCTCATGCTAGTTAATACAGACATTTCCAATAACTTTAATCTTTAAGTGGTGATTGTTGAAAAAAGAAATCAAGTTTGCGTTTCTTAAAAGACAAGAGGGAAGAAAATGACTTGTCATATCTGACTGGTTTGGAAATATAAAATCCAATTCTGAAGAAGCAGAGATAAGAAAGTGCGGTGGACGTGCCATCAGCTTAGCAAACACTAAATAATGAACAATGCAGAGACTGTCCAGCCTGATAAAATACTCTATTAGAGGGACTGTTTTTAAATGAGTGATAATTGTGGCACATCCACTGTGAAAGGTTATTGAATTTTTATCTGTAGCAAGAAGCTTTTGACAGACTTGCTGAAAAGTCACCTACAAATAGTACCTTCTTCTGATGAATTTGACCAAAGGGGTTTTCCAGTATGTAACATCTTTCTGACATTTATGGGATTTCTGCTTCCTTAAAGAATCTGATCAGATATTCTTGGTTTCTAGAAAGACACTTACGTTTTTCATCAGTTTTATAGAAAAGTCTTCATTATTCTCCCTCTCACAAAAATTGGATTAAGATGTTAATTAATAGCTCCAGTCGAATTCGCGCAGGATTCAATGACCAGAACTCCAAGGTGTTAGTGCACAGCATAACCTGCTATTAACAAGCAACATTGGGCCTTGGACCCCTGCACCTGGTACAGACCTGTACCTCATATGAAGGAAGTTTTTTACATTTTTATTGTACAATCTACAATGTTTAATACAAATTATAATGATGGATTTAAGATAATGAAAGAACCTTTCTCCGAATACGACTCCCAAATTTAGTTCCAAAATAGGTTCTTTGGAGCAGGAGGTATAGTTTTTATACTGTGGCTTCTTAAAATTAATGTCAAGATCACTTCCCCCCACTCCTTTTAAAGTACATTCAATGCCATTTCTGCAGGAGACACAGCACTGCATTCATCTTACCACTGTCCTTTGTAGGGAGAGAGACAAAAAACAGCATTGTCTCCGTGAGGGAAACAAAGTCAGGCTGCCTGGGTGTTCTCATATCTCTGTCGCTAATAACTTGTAATAGGTGGTTATGTTGTTTTTCCGGACACTCTGGTCTGTATTCTGAGAATAGGCAGGTGTAGTCTAGGACATTTTCGTTGCTGACTAATTTTGACCTTGGTAACTGGCCAAACTTCTGTATTTGATAATCATGCTTGGTAAAACTGAGAAAATAAGGGCTGGCCTGTCAACTACAGCTTCAGGCAGGGATAAGGGTTTAAGAATTAATGAGTACAAAGGTCCTTGAAAGTATGACATGGAATCTCAGTGTTGAAGGCTATTATCATCATTCTGGTATCCTTTGGGACTGCTACATGTACAGACATGGCACGGGCCGCCCCTTCGCTGCACTTTCCTGGGCGGCAGTCTGGAAAAGTCTTTATGCACTATTAACAAGAAAGCTGTCTGAGAAAGCACATGCAGTTTACAGTGAAAAAAAATTTTTTTTTAATTCATTCCCACCAAGTGGTGAAAGGTTCTTCCATGAAACCGTGGTTTCCCCATCAGGCTTTGCCTCTTCTTAGCCACTGCCTTTGGTAGCAGACCTAAACTTGGTTGCACGTGTGAAGAAATGAAGAGATACGCTCTTTCGCTAGTGAGGAGTTCATTCAGTCACAATGTCACACTGGTTGTGGGCTTATCTCAAGTTTTGAAGTACCCAACTGCCTAAGGGTTTTTCTAGATAAGAACCTAAAAGATGGAATTGTGTAATCAGTGCCCTCAGGTACAATCTTCCTTGGAAGACGTGTTTGTCTGCAGTCAGTAAGTGTCCTCTCCCCATGTCCTGTCTAAGTCTGCTGCCACAGCAGCCCTTCTTCCTTACTGCTGTTGAGTATGTTGGCTCAGGCTCCGGTAATCCTCCACTTCCATCGCCTTCTCCCGCTGGCTATGTAATTTCTGCAGGCCGTTTTACAGCCCTCTCTTGCTTTCCAACTTCTTCTGCAGAGATTTTCCTGTGTATTTCTTCTTCCTATATTCATTATATAGTTTTGCTTGAAGATACAATCATTAAGCTGGCAGCTTCTGGCCACCACACATAAGCATCCATGATATTATCATATTTTAATAAAATATTTCCCTTATGGATAAAAATGTTAGCACTTTCAAAGAAACAGCCACATAATTCTTTATGGGCAAATACTTAGGACTCCATAATTACATTGAAAACGCTCACAGCACCAGCCTTCTGTAGCTCCACAATTGATAATCACCTCCTTACGGAAGGAGCTAGGATGCTGCTTTCTAGTCAGCACCTGGCAAAACATGATGAACTCTGTGGTTGACCAGCTGTTAACAGAAAGGAATTGTGTTTGGATATGGAATGATTTTCAATAATAGCTGAGACCTCTTTTCATAGTTCTGAGGAACTATTTACAAATTCAACCCTGGCCTCTTAGATGGGCACTTACAGGCTCTCAGAAGTAAGTCCTTTCTTAGGCACATTCCCATGACCTCAGATACGTTTGGCAACTCTGGTGGACTAAGATGTGTGATTTACTAGAACTGATCTCAGATAGGTTTGGCAACTCTGGTGGACTAAGATGTGTGATTTACTAGAAGTGATTCAGATATTAACAAAGTTTTGAAAGCAATCATACAACTTGAGATAAAAGAGAAGCCTGAGGAGGCAGAAGGAGTGTGAATACCCACTACAATGAATGAGCATTCTAGGGACGAGATTCATGGTAGGAAGTCCAGGAACCCCATATTGAGTACCCACTGTGTGTCAGACACCACTAAGAAGTCTAAGTTCATCATCTCATTTAATGGTTACAGCAACCCAGTGCATCAACCCAGTGAATATGTATCATTATATCTATTTAGCTGGTGAGAAGAATTATTAGCCCTCAGAAGGGCTAAATAATTTCCCCATGGTGATACATTTATTTGCTTGATTTGTCCTCAAGTGTGTCTGACTTCTAAGTCAAATTTGTAATACATACCTCCTAAATTAAGGGGGAGAATGAGAAAGATTCCATGAATTAAAAAGAAAACAAGGTCTTCAATGATAACCACCCTGAATGCACTTAATCTCATCTAAAAGGAATAAAAGAATGTGTGTGGGAGGCCAAATCAACTGTGTTTTGGGAGCCACAGGAGAGCATTCTATGAGAGCAAAGAGAATAATAGAGTAGAAACCTGTTAAAAAGAGAATTTTGCACTCAAAGGAAAGGAACATGAGGTACCCCACTGGGGTCAGCATGGGTGATAACCAACAATAACAATAACAGTGTGTAGTACATCAATATGGAGATGGAGATAGAGAGGTCCAGGTGGTATTCCTTAGAAAACAAAAGAACAAGCAGCATGTATATTCCTAGTGAAAACAAGGGTTTCAGAAGAATCCTAAGAGTAATTCGGTGAACACCCTTAGCACACTGGCTTTCTATATAATTCTTTCTTTGGTATGATAAATTTCAGTGAGTTTGCAAATATCAACAGAATACAATTACAGTTGAAAGTGAACAAAACTGAATCATCATAATTTATCATTTGGTGGTTTTTTTTTTTCCTACAAAAAGTGATAAGTTGTAACATTGGGTATGCCAGGGAAATATATTTGGACATTATTTTTGAAAGAGGGAAAGGCTCAGACAGGGTACAAGTAGTGAACCAGATAAAAATCAAAACAAATTTAGAGTTGGACAGTGAGTGGGAAGCTCCTAACAAAATGCACAAAATGTGATATCAATGATAACTGAATTATCTTAGTTAACAGCATGACCATGAAATCAACCAATGACAATGAATTTGGAAGGTATCATCAATGAAAGAAGAAGAAGAAGAAGAATGATAGTAATGAAGCCACAGAATGGAAGTCAGGTTAAGAAAAAATGACAATAATTAGTCCAAAACAGGACGAATGGCATAGAAAGCCTAACCACAGGAAGATGATTAGAGAAACTAAACATGTAAGGCAGGCTAAGCAACAGTGATGAGGAGCTGTCTGATAACAGTCAACAAATATTTGAAACTTGTAAATACCAGAGTGGGAAAGAAATTACCATGCAGAGAGTTCTAATTAAATAGAATCAAATAAAATTATGACAAGAAAAACTCTGGCTTAATGGTTTGACAAAAGCAAAGCTGCAACAGGACAGTTTCCCATGAGATCTTGGGCTGGGAAATTTTTATTCTCATTTGTGCCGTGGGAAAAAAAAAACAACAAAAAACAGCCTGGGGGATTTTATTTTATTTTTTAATTTTTAATTTAATTTAATTTTTATTTTTAATTTACTACTAAGGCACAAAAAGCCCATGATAGTGAGCTCTAGCATAGGATAATTCACATTCCATAGTATGCAATGCATAAAAACATCCTGGTAAATTGCATACTATATACTTGGGGAACAGGAGTAGCCAGATGCCTAAACCTTTCCCACCTCTATTTTCAATAATATAATCGACTGGTAAACAGTCCACATTCACTCAATTGGTTTGGCATTTTCAGCCTTTTCTGTGAAGAAAAACATGAATTCCTTGTGCCCTTCTCATTTAGCTGCCTGGAAAAACACAAGAGGAATGTTTTTATTTTTAATCAGATTTGGGCAACAGTTGAGCTAACTAACAACTATGAAGCAGAAGTGGGTTGTTGTCCTAACTCTGGCATAGACACAAAGTACAGTATCTCTGTGCCTGGTGTTCTTGTCCATAAAATGGGAAAGCATGTTAATCCCAAGCTTCTGAGAATAGAAGAACTGGCAAAATAACCACAAAGAATTTCCCAAATATAGAGAGTGACAGAAATTGAAGAAATTTTTAGGGGCTCTAAATCAGTGGTTCTCAACTCTGGCTGTCAAAGCATAGATGATTCTGATATGAGACAAGGTTGAGAATCACTCCTTTAGTGGTTCTCAGACTGTGATTGGATTGGTTTGGGGTACAGCCTGATGCCCACACTGTACCTTGGAACAATTACATCAAAATCTCTTGGAGTGGGGCTCAGCATTGGTATTTTTAAGCTCTGCAATTGATTGTAACTGATGTGCAGTCAATTTTGAGAAGTACTACTCCAAAAGGCCATGTCTCAAGAAGCAAGTTACACTTACAAATCAGTTAACATTGCATATTAAAGCTTAATGATGACAAAGAGACCAAGAAAGTAATCTCATTTATAAAAGCTGCGAATAAAATATCTAGGAATAAACTTAACCAAAGAAGTAAAAGATCTCTATAATCAAAACTATAAAACATTGATGAAGGAAATTGAAAAGGACCCAGAAAGTGTGAAGATATTCCATTCTCATGGATTGGAAAAATCATAATGTTAAAATGTCCATAATATCCCAAACAAATCTATAGATCCATTGCCATCCCCATCAAGATACATCTTCACAGAAATGAAAAAAAGAAAAAGTCTTCAAATTTATATGGAACCACAAAAGATCCAGAATAGCCAAAGCTCTCCTGAGCAAAACTGGAGGAACCACATTCTCGGAATTCAAATTATACTACAGAGGTATAGTAGCCAAAACAGGATAGTACTAGCATAAAAAGAGACACATAGACCAATGGAACAGAATATATAACCCAGAACTTAAATTTACACATCTATAGTAAACTTATCTTTGACAAAGGTGCCAAGAAGATACAGCAGAGAAAAGAAAGTCTCTTCATTAAATGGTACTGGGAGACCTAGATAGCCATATGTAGAAGAATGAAAACTAAATCCTTATCTCTTGCTATACACAAAAATCAAATCAAATGGATTAAAAACTTAAATCTGAGACCTGAAACGTTGAAACTACCAAAACAAAACATTGGGGAAATGCTTCAGGACATTGGTCTGGGCAAAGACTTCTTGACTTCCAAAGCACAGGAAACCAAAGCAAAATTGGACAAATGGGATCACGTCAAGCTAAAAGGTTTCTACACAGCAAAGGACAACCCACAGAATGAGAGAAAATATTTTCAAAATGTCCATCTGCGAAGGGTTAATAACTAGAACATATAAGGAGCTCCAACAACTCAAAAGGAAAAGAATCAAATAACTCAATTTCAAAAATGAGCAAAGGATCTGAATAGATATTTCTCAAAAGAAGATGTCCAAATGGGTATGGTGCCCCATGATCACATTAATGTACACAGCTATGATTTAATAATAAAAAAAGAAGATATCCAAATGGCCAACAGGTATATGAAAAAATGCTCAATATCATTAATCATCAGAAAAATGCAGATAAAAACAACAATGAGATATTTCACTACAGTTAAAATGGCTTTTATCAAAAAGACAGGCAATAAAAAATACTGTTGAAGAGGTGGAGAAAGGAGAACCCTTGTACACTGCAGATGGGAATGTATTAATAAATTAGTACAACCATTATAGAGAACAGTATAGTGGTTCCTCAAAAAGCTAAAAATAGATCTACTCTATGACTCAGCAATCTCACTGCTAGTATATATCTAAAGGAAAGGAATTCAGTATACTGAAAAGATAATCTGCACTTCCATGTTTATTGCAGCACTATTCACAATAGCCAAGATAGGGAATCAATCTAAGGGTCCATCAATGAATGAATGGATAAAGAAATTATGGTACAAGTATGCAATGGAATATTGTATAGCCATAAAAGAATAAAATCCTGCCATTTGTAACAACATGGATGGAACTTGAAAACATTATGTTAAATTAAGTAAACCAAGCATAGAATGATGAACTCCACATGTTCTTACTTATATGTGGGAGCTACATATTAAAAACAATTGATCTGGGGACTGAATTTGAATGATGGTTATGAGAAGCTGGGAAGACTAGCAGGGAGGTGGTAAACAAAGTTGGTTTTTTTGTTTGTTTATTTGCAGTTCTTGGCTGGGGCGGGGTTTGACCCCACCACCTCCGGCATAGGGGACCAGCGCCCTACTGTTGAGCCATAGGTGCCACTGTAAACAAAGTTGGGATGGTTAATGGGTACAAAAAGATAGTTAGATAGTTGGATAGAATGAACAATATTTGATAGCACAACAAAGTGACTAAAATCAACAATAAGTTGATATAGTATAATTCAAAATAATCAAAAAAGTAGAATTAGAATTTTCTTTTTTTTTTTTTTTTTTTTTTTTCATTGTTGGGGATTCATTGAAGGTACAATAAGCCAGGCTACACTGATTGCATTTGTTAGGTAAAGTCCCTCTTGCAATCATGTCTTGCCCCAGAAGGTGTGGCACACACCAAGGCCCCATCCCCCCTCCCTCCTTCCCTCTTTCTGCTTCCCCCCCCATGACCTTAATTGTCGTTAATTGTCCTCATATCAAAATTGAGTACATAGGATTCATGCTTCTCCATTCTTGTGATGCTTTACTAAGAATAATGTCTTCCACTTCCATCCAGGTTAATACAAAGGATATAAAGTCTCCATTTTTTTTAAATAGCTGAATAGAAATACATGGTATACATATACCACAGCTTGTTAATCCATTCCTGGGTTGGTGGGCATTTAGGCTGTTTCCACATTTTGGTGATTGTAAATTGAGCTGCTATAAACAGTCTAGTACAAGTGTTCTTATGATAAAAGAGTTTTTTTCCTTCTGGGTAGATGCCCAGTAATGGGATTGCAGGATCAAATGGGAGGTCTAGCTTGAGTGCTTTTAGGTTTCTCCATACTTCCTTCCAGAAAGGTTGTACTAGTTTATAGTCCCACCAGCAGTGTAAGTGTTCCCT
>CAUYPK010066815.1:0-16305 GCA_963574355.1 Loris lydekkerianus | reverse complement strand
TCCTAAAGTACAAAATTCTCTTATTCTGGCTTGAGGCCTGTAGCTCAAGCGGCTAAGGCACCAGCCACATACGCAAGAGCTGGTGGGTTCAAATCCAGCCCAGGCCTGCCAAACAACAATGACAACCACAACCAAAAAATAACCGGGCGTTGTGGCAGGCACCTGTGGTCCCAGCTACTTGGGAGGCTGAGGCAAGAGAATTGCTTAAGCCCAGGAGTTGGAGGTTGCTGTGAGCTGTGACGCTACAGCACTCTACCGAGGGTGACAGCTTGAGGCTCTGTCTCAAACAAAAAAAAAAAAAGAGAGAGAGAGAGAGAGACTCTCAGGCACCAGTTGGAAGAGAGTGTCTCAAGAACCCAATTTCCGCCCTCTCCCTACATACAGTCTTTGGGTTTGTGTGCACAAGAAAGTCTCATGAATCGGAGAAGACTAGGTTGGTGCCTGCAGTTAGAGCATGGCTGCCCATCCTCCAAGACACTGGAGGATCTAAGAAGTTAATACTTTACAATGTACAACTTCTGAAGTGTCTACAAACAACAGGGACATCCGCTGCAGTGGGGTTGTAAGGAGTAACTTCGTGCTTATCTTTAGCTGATCGCAGACTGCCTGGACACTGCCTGCGCAGTTACTGGGGCGGAATCCACTTCTGCTTTTTCTCCCCTGCCTCAAGGGAAGATCCAGAGCATGGCACCAAGGGACTGTACTTCTCCACACATGTTTTATTTACTGAATCATTTCAAAAACATGAAGTATAAATGGCAAAATATTAAGATGGACCAAGCTGGCTGGAACAGGGTATTTTTATATCATCCTCTAGTTTTCTATAGGGTTGAAATTTTCATTTCAGAGGTAAAGCCCTGAAGCCAAGTAACCTGGGAGCGTTGGCTTTGCCCGTACAAATAGGGTGGGTCCTCGTGGTGACTTGTGCCTGTAATCCTAGCAGTCTGGGAAGCCAAGGTGGATGGATTGCCTGAGCTCAGGAATTCAAAACACGCCTGAGCAAAGCAAGACCTCATCTCTACTAAAAATAGAAAAACTAGCTGGGCACGGTAGCAGGTGCCTGTAGTCTCAGCCACTTAGGAGGGTGAGGCAAGAGGATCACTTGAGCCCAAGAGTTTGAGTTTGCTGTGAGCTATGACACCACAGGAGTCTACCCAGGGAACTTGAACGAGATTCTTATCTCAAAAAAAAAAAAAAAAAATAGCTAGGTGACCAATATCCTGTACATAAAGCTTTACACACACAGCCTATTTCCTCATAGCAAATTCCTAGAAGTAAAGAAATTACTGGGTCAAAGGGCACAACAATTGTTAACACTTTTTTGTATGCTTCCAAGAGTTATACCAACTTGCCCTTCCACATCATTTCATTATTTCTTATTACATATTTGGAAAGTAACTGGCAAAAATTATTATATTATTATAAGACTATTACTATTGTTTTAATATCCATCCCTTCAATTATCATGGAATGTTTTCTTTTCTTTTCTTTTTTTTTTTTTTTTTTTGCAGTTTTTGGCCGGGGCTGGGTTTGAACCCACCACCTCTGGCATAGGGGGCCGGCTCCCTACCCCTCTGAGCCACAAGCACCACCCAATCATGGAATGTTTTCTAACATTGTCCGTCCATATTTTCTCCTTTGTGACTTTCTTGTTCATATCTTTAGCTCATTTCCAGACGACAGGTTTATCTCTTCCTATTGATTTGTAGGAAAAATATTCTTGAATATTTTTTTTTCTTATCTTACTATGTGAATGTTTTTCTGAGTTCTTCACTTGCCTTTAATATTTATTTGTGAGATTGTTTCTGTTCTTTGTTGTACAGGAGTTTGGAGAATTGTTTAATATTCCTTTTTTTTAGGGAACTAGGTAACACAGATGCAAGGTAAAAGTACAAAACAACAAAAGTACGCACAGCAAAAAGTCGACACTCTCTCCTAGTTGGTTTGCCCTGGACTGAGGGACTTCCTTACTAAAACTGGGATAGTTCCTGGCACAGTGGAATAGTAGTCACCTGCTAGCTCCCTAGCTCCCTTCTCAGAGGAATTACTGTCACCACTGTCATAAATAGTCTTCCAAAGATATTCCAGTAGCTTTAAACATTTATCATCAAATCTCTTGTGGCGAATACGAATCTTGGTCCACAGTCTTGCATTTGCAAGATATGTCTATCACTTCTTTTTTTTTTTTTGAAACAGAGTCTCACTTCGTGGTCCTTGGTGGAGTGCCACAGCATCATAGCTCACAGCAACCTCAGACTCTTGGGCTTAAGTGATTTTCTTGTTTCAGCCTCCCAAGTTGCTCGGACTACAGGCACCTGCCACACAGCTTGCACCCCTCCCTCGCTGTGGGACCTCCTTCCTCTGAGGCCTCCTGCCTGTCAGGCAGCGGGCTCAAATTCTTCCTGCACCCCGTGTGCACATGCCCCCCACCTCCCACCATGCACCCCACAATATTTGCACATGTCCCACTAGTGTCATTCCCCAGACATTGCCTGTGCTCAGTCCCCTCTGCTCCCCTCTTCTCTCTCCTATTTGTCCTCCCACAGCACCCACAGTAAAGGCCTGTCATTTGGGGAACACCTGACAAGTACCAGGCACTAGGCAGGATGCTTCACAAACATTATTTTACTTAATCCTGCAAGGCTCTGAAGGAGAGAACTTCCTGCCTCTCCAGCAGGAAGAGGACAGCCTTGGCTTCGGGCTAGACCACTCCATTCTCCACGTCTGTTTTCACATGGATTTCTCCTCTTCTTGTGTGTCTCTCCTCTGTGTCTCTTATATGGACACCTGTTATTGAATCTCAGTGATATTACCTAGTAATATAGGATGCCAGCTTCCAGGAGTTAGGACACGGACATATGGTCTGGCCGTCACCATTCAATGCCCTACACCTTCTCACAACCACTGAAGGTAAAATAGTGGGCCACTCTCACATTACAGGTGAGGACACTGAGGCTCAGTCAGGCTTAGTTCCTTGTACAGGGTCACATTGCTACAAAAAGGGAGCCAGAGTCTAAATCCACTTCTGTCCTAACTGCAAAGTCTATGTTTTTTCCACTACATCTATAGCTCTTCCACCAGACTTTCCTTCTCCCCTCCCCTCGTCCCCTACTCTCCTGCCTTTGAACCACCTCTGATGCCTCTAGCAGGTTCCTCCTCGTTTCTTGTATTTTCCTGTTAAAGTCTGCTCTCCTCCAGCCTGAGCTTTCCCAGAGCAAGGATCATGCCTTACTCATCTCCATATCTTCCCACTACCCCTGCTCCCTAGATGCTTGTTGAAGTCCTTGCTAATATAATAAGAGCATGCATTAATTAGCATATAATAATACTACAGGATTGAAACTGCAGAGAAAGAATTGCTCAACCCCTGAGGAAGGTGTGAGCTGCTCCCTGGGTCATCAGCATAGAGTTAAAGAGAGCACTCATCACTGTGGTTGGGGAAATTGCTCAAAGCAAGTCACAGGTTGGCCCTCTGAGTGGTCAGGGGGTCACATTCCCAAGTGGCGTTATGTGGCCATAACTGGTATGACACTCTGGCACTGTCTATTTCTAAGTGACACTTGAATTTCTCTTTTAGCAGAGTACAAACCTTTAGCACACGTGGCTGGAATATTAAGATTATTTTCTCTACATACAGGGGAACAGAGATGATTACAACTGGGATCCTGCCCTCCAACACTCCTGCTAGGAAGGGAGCTCCAAGCTGCAAGAAATGCAACTTCATTACACCAAACCTCTTTGCAAATTAAATCGCCTAATTTAAAATGTTGCATTCTTTAAAAGGTTGATACTTCTTTGAGACAACTCTTCCTTGAGACAACCAGCTCACATGCATATGCAATAAGGTCTGGATATGAGAAGCATCCACTGAGGAACATAATTCTGGAAATAATCTGACCTGCTTTTATATAATTAATAATTTTAATAAGTGCATCTAGCACCTTTTCTAATTCAGACACTAATGATTTTGACGCTAGGACTTCTCTGGGTAGAAAACAGTGTGTAAAAATAATTTTGATGTTCTTTTTTTGTGCAAATGTAGCAAATCCTTTTACACCTCCAGACATAGATGCGGGTCCATCCGTACAAATAATTATACAGGAATCCCAAGACAAGTTATAGAATTAAGGTAATTATCGATCAAATAAAAAAAAATCTTGGCCCTTTGTTATTATTGTTTGGAGTGGTCGACAATATAAAAACTGTTTTATGATCTCTTCTTCATAGACAAATCTATTGAAAGCTAAAAGTTGCGGTTTACCATTGGTATCCATAGATTTATCCAAATGAATTGCAAACATGTTTCCTTCTTTGAGGTGAGATATTACTTGACATTCTATATTTTCAGATAAATCCTTAACACACCATGAAATTGTATTTTCTGAAAGCAAAATGTTTTGTTTTGCTTTTATTTGTTTTTTATTTCAGTTTATTGTGAGGGTACAAACAATCAGGTCACATTTTTTAATTTTTTAGGTGGAGTCACTCTGAAAGATCCTTTTTGTATTCTTCTTCAAATATTGTTTTTTGGTTTGTTTGGTTGGTGTTTTTGTTTTTGTTTTTGTTTTTGAGACGGAGTCTCACTTTCCTGCCCCTGGTAGAGTGCTATGGCGTCATAACTCACAGCAACCTCAAACTCTTGGGCTCAAGCAATTCTCTTGCCCGAGCCTCCCAAGTAACTGGGATTACAGGCACTTGCCACAATGCCCAGCTATTTTTTGTTGCAGTTGTCATTGTTTAGCTGACCTAGGCTGGGTTAGAAGCTGCCAGCCTCAGTGTATGTGGCTGGTGCCGTAACCACTGTGCTGCAGTCACCGAGCCACATAGGTGGTGTTTATTTATTATAACAATAAAACATTTATTTATTGTAACAACGTATCCTTGTATAATCAATTTAAAGAGGTTTTAATTTTTTTTTGAGACAGAGTATCACTATGTCGCCCTTAGTAGGCTGCAGTGGCATCACAGCTCACAGCAACCTCAAACTCTTGGGCTTAAGTGATTCTTAAAGAGGTTTTAAATTTGATATGTACACTTACTGTGCTTTGAACTTCATCTGAAAATAATTTAATTATTGATCTTTAAACCTTTTCAAGGCACACTGGTTGAAAACCACTACTATCGTCACTGAGATACTGACAACAGAACCATGGATTGTAGAGAGATCATATGGGGAAAGACAGACTGGTGAGCAGCTGATGGATCCTTCCAAGAAAGGGATGATAGGGCCTGGAGAGGGCCAGGGGCTTGACAAGAGAAGAGCAGATATAGCCAGCCACATAATGGCGTCATGATATAGAATAACAGCCAAAGATGTCTACATTCCATTCCCAAATCTGTGAATGCCACCTTATAAGGCAAGGGGACTTTGCAGATGTGGCCAAGTTAAGGGTATTGAGATAAAGAGATGATCCTACATCATCCCAGCAGGCCCACTGTAATCACGAGGATCTTTTTTATAAGAAGAGCAGGAAGGCCAGAATCAGGAAAAGAGATGTGACAACACAAACATAGGACTCCCAGTAGGGGGCTACAAGCCAAGGGGTGTGGGCAGCCTCTACAAGCTGGAAAGGACAAGAACAGGTCTCCCCTAGAACCTGCAGCTTTGCCAACACCATTTTGAGCCATTTTGGACTTTGGATGCCTAGAACTATAAAATAATTTTGTGTTGTTTTGGTAATTTGTTATTACAGCAGTCAGCAACATACCAGCAGAGAGTATGAGCCATATAGCCTAGCTCTCAGGGAGAGTGCCCCAAGGCAGAACTTGCTACATAATTGCTGAAACAATAGTAAGATCACAGGAATACAAAACTAAGTATCCAATGTACTCACTATTAATATGAAGCCAGTGGAGGAACAAACACAGGCTCACACAAGAGAAAAACTCAATTCAATTCAAGTGCAGGGGAAGAAGGATGAGGGAGAGAGGAGGAAGGAGGGGGACTGGTGTGCACACACCTAACGGGCACAAGGTAAGGGTGTATGGCACGCCTCCTGGGTGTAGGAGACAACTGCAACAGGGACTCTACCTAACAAATGCAAACATTGTAACCTAATCAGTTGTTCCCTCATATTAATCTGAAATTAAAAAAAAAAAAAAAAAGTAAGGGCTTTGAGGCTTAGGGAAGAGGGATCCCCAGGGGCCAGATATGAAAGCTCCTAGAACTGGGTCTGAAAGATGGACTAATGAAAATGGGAAAGGATATGTGACTGTTGGAAGCTCTTGGGGCAATGCTGCTCACAGGCAGGGGGATGGATGACTTGACCTCTGCCTGTCTGAGGAGTAAGTTCTCCAAGTAGTAAGTAGAAAAAGGTTAAAAAAAAAGGGGGGGGGCGGCACCTGTGGCTCAAAGGAGTAGGGCACCGGCCCCATATACCAGAGGTGGCAAGTTCAAACCTGGCCCTAGCCAAAAACTGCAAATAAATAAATAAATAGAAAACATCAGCTATAAAAAAAAAATAAAAAATAATTTTAAATCTAGGGGGAGAATAGATTTTTAAAAAGTAAATTTCTCAGGGAAGAGAATTTTCTTAGCAGCTCACTCCAAGTAAATAAACACACCAGTATTCCTCAGGCCAGACTCCCAGCCCCCAGCATATAAAGTCAGCCCTCAGCTGAGGGGATGCTGTCCTCCTACACTTCCTCTGTCCTAGGGACACAGACATGTTGGTCAAAAACAGCTCACTCATGTCCTTCTTTCACAATAATCAACACAATCAATGGCATCCCACAGCACAATGTCAAAGGAATGACACAGCTTCAGACCAATCTCATACTCTCAGTAACTATGACACCACATTATTACTGCCATAGTTAGAGAGGGTGCAGACGGAGAAGTCTGGTGTAATTTCTGGTCTCAATAGCGCAGTAGGATTCCTGGCCCACTACTACCATCTTAGGAGCTGGGGTTCTAATTTTATAGACAAAAAACCATAACCATCCAAATTTGTATGCATCTTATAAAATATCTTTAAAATACATAAATCAACACTTGACTTCAAAGTCTTTCCCAATTATCCATAGGTCAAGCACATAAAAATTGGTAAGTGTAGGCTTGGCTCCCATAGAACAGTGGTTATGGCACCAGCCACATATACCCAAGCTGGTGGGTTCAAACCCTGCCAGGCCAACTGCAACAAAAAAATAGCCAGGCATTATGGCAGGTGCCTGTAGTCCCAGCTACGGGGAGGCTGAGGCAAGAGAATCACTTAAACCCAGGAGTTTGAGGTTACTGTGAGCTAAGATGCCACAGCACTCTACTGAGGGCAACATAGTGAGACTCTGTCTCAAAAAAAAAAAAAAAATTGGTAAGTGTAGATATTTTAAAAACAATTATCAAACCTCATAATTGTACTTTTGGACATTTATGTCAGAGAAATGGAAACTTAGGTTCACACTAAATCCTGTACATGAATGTTCCCAGTAGCTTTACTTAATAATACCCAAGAACTAGAAGCAAGGCAAATGTCCTTCACTGTGTGAAGAGTTAAACAACTATTACATCCATAACCGTGAAATACTATTCAGCAATAAAAAAGAAGGAACTAGTGATACACGCAACATGGATGAAGCTCCAGGGACTCACGCTGAGAAAAAAAGAAGGAAGAAAAAGCCAACTGAGGCTCACATCTGTAATCCTTGCACTCTGGCAGGGAGACTGAGAGGGGCAGATTGCCTGCACTCAGGAGTTCAAGACCAGCCTGAGCAAGAGCAAGACCCTGCCTACTAAAAACAGAAAAATTAGCCATGCATGGTGGGCACCTGTAGTCCCAGCTACTTGGAAGGCTGAAACAAGAGGATCTCTTGAGCCCAGGAGTTTAAGGTTGCTGTGAGCTACGACACAGCACTCTACCCAGGGTGACAGAGTGAGACTCTGTTTCAAAAATGAGCCAATCCCAGAAGGCCACATACTGTATGATTCCGTGTATGTAATAACATTCTTGAAATGACAAAACTATGGACATGGAGGGCTCATTAGTAGTTTTCAAGAGTGAGAGACGGGAGGAGGGAAGGCTATGAGAGGGATGTGGTTCTGGTTACGAAAAAGCAGCCGAAGGGGGCTTTGTTGGGACAGCTGTATCTTGACTGTGTTCATAGCTACACAAACCTACTCCTGTGATAAAGTACACACAAGAGCACACACGCACACACACGTGCAAGTGAGACTGGTGACAGCTGAGTTTCCTAGTTACGACAGCCTACTATATAGTTTCATAAGATGTTTGTTACCACTGGGGGGAATGGGATAAAGAATCCACTGGATCTCTCTGTGAATCTTTAATTCTCTCCAAATAAAAATCTCACTGAAAAAAATTTTTTTTAAACAATAAAAGAGCTTTTTCTAATATACATATATATGTATATATATGTATACACACACACATATATATATATATATTTTTTTTTTTTTTTTTTTTTTTTTTTTAAAAAGCCTCAAGCTGTCGCCCTGGGTAGAGAGCCATGGTCTCACAGCTCACAGCAACCTCCAACTCCTGGGCTTAAGCCATTCTTTTACCTCAGCCTCTCAACTAGCTGGGTGCCTGCCATAACGCCCAGCTATTTTTTGGTTATAGTTGTCATTGTTGTTTGGCAGGCCTGGGCTGGATTTGAACCTGTCAGCTCTGGTGTATGTGGCTGGCACCTTAGCCGCTTGAGCTATAGATGCTGAGCCTCTAAAATATATATATTTAAAACTCTGCACCCAACAACTAGAGAATCCACATTATTCTTAGGTACACACAAGGTTACCAACTCATCCCAGCTTGTCCAGAACTTTCCTGATTTTAGTCCTAAAAGTCCTTCAACACCCTCTGTCCCAGCTGGGTGTGGTGGTTCACGCCTGTAATCCTAGCACTGAAAGGCCGAGGTGGGTGGATAACATGAGATAATGAGCTCCAGACCAGCCAAAGCAAAATTGGGACCCCTGTCTTTACTAAAAATAGAAAAACTGAGGCAAGAGGCTAGCTTGAGCCCAGGAGTTGGAGGTTGTTGTGAGCTAGGACGCCACAGCACTTACAAAAGTTGTTTATCTACACTTCTCAACATAAAACAATCTTCAACACATTTCAAAGAGTAGGTAACACACATACCATATTCTCTGATCATAATACAATTAAATTAAGAAGTCAATTTAGGGTCAATGCCTGTAGTTCAAGCGGCTAAGGCGCCGGCCACATACACCAGAGCTGCCAGGTTTGAATCCAGCCCAGGCCTGCCAAACAGCAATGACAATTACAACCAAAAAATGGCTGGGCATTGTGTCGGACGCCTGTAGTTCCATCTAGTTGGGAGGCTGAGGCAAAAGAAAGGCTTACGCCCAGGAGTTGGAGGTTGCTGTGAGCTG
Source organism: Loris lydekkerianus (assembly GCA_963574355.1). NCBI lineage: Eukaryota > Metazoa > Chordata > Mammalia > Primates > Lorisidae > Loris > Loris lydekkerianus. The sequence goes on along the minus strand of CAUYPK010066815.1, from coordinate 6,959 downwards.
TGATGCCAGGGCACTCTACCCAGGGCAACGGCTTGAGGCTCTGACTCAAAAAAAAAAAAGTCAATTTAAAAGATCAAAAACTCCCCACACATTTGGAAACTTTGAAACCCATGTCTAAATAACTCATGGGTTCCTTAATGAAAATAAATCAGAAGAGAAATTTTTAAATACTTGAAACCCAACACAATGATAATGTTCCATATGGAACAATATTAGAAGTGTGTGAAGATGCAGTGAAACACGTGCTCTTGCTGAGTTCTGAAAGCTGAAGGAAGTATAGAATCAACACCCTTCTGTAAAGCAATTTGGCAACATGTAACATACTAGACTCCTTTAAAGCATACACACTCTTAAGCCAGTAAATTCCACTTCTAGGAATTTATCTTTAAGGAAATTGTCCTACGATTAAGACAAAGACCTACATACAAGATAGTCTCTGTAGCATTGTTTCTAATTGTCAAAATAATAGCGTCCCGTCCCAGTTCAGGAGATCAGTTAAGTAACTTCTGGCATGCGCATGGATGGATTATCACGTAGGCATGAAAAACATTGTTGAAGAATAGTTGTTAATGACATGAGGAAATTCCGATGATGTAATCCTAAGTGAAAAGAGATATGAATATGCATACAAGGTACAATCTCAACTACATGAAATATAAATAGAAGAAAACATTAGAAAGAAATAGGCTAACATATTTGCACTGTCATATCTAGATGGCAGGAGACTGCTGTGTTCTTATTTAAATGTCTTCTATGTTCCAGGCCAGGTGTGGTGGTTCACGCCTGTAATCCTAACACTCTGGGAAGCTGAGGCAGGTGGATTGCCTGAGCTCAGGAGTTTGAGACCAGCCTGAGCAAGAGCGAGGGCCTCATCTCTCAAAATAGAAAAACTAGCCAGGCACTGTGGTGGGCGCCTATAGTCTCAACTATTCAGGAGGCCAAGGCAAGAGAATGACTTGAGCCCAAGAGTCTAAAGTTGCTGTGAGCTCTGACATCACGGTACTCTACTTAGGGCGATTGAGTGAGACTTTGTCTCAAAAATAAATAAATAAGTAAAAATTTTAAAAGTAAATTTCTTTTATTTTCCAATTTTTTCACAATGTGCTTGTAAGAGTACTTAATGTCATTAAATGTTTTCTTTTTTAATGTATAGAAGAAGTGTGTGGGGGAGAATTAAAAACTGAAAGCTATCTAGAATTCAGTTACCGAGGTAAAGTCACAGGTGAGAAAAGGTGAGGAAGCGATTTTTAAATTCTAAGGGAAAAGGATAGGTTCTTTCTAAACCAAATCAGATGCTAACTTCCCTGGGAAAATATTTTTTAAAAAAGAAAAAGAAGGGTGGCACCTGTGGCTCAGTGAGTAGGGCGCCGGCCCCATATACCGAGGGTGGCGGGTTCAAACCCAGCCCCAGCCGAACTGCAACAAAAAAATAGCCGGACGTTGTGGCGGGCACCTGTATGTAGTCCCAGCTGCTCAGGAGGCTGAGGCAGGAGAATCACAGAAGCCCAAGACCTGGAGGTTGCTGTGAGTCCTGTGACATCATGGCACTCCACCGAGGGCGGTAAAGTGAAACTCTGTCTCTACAAGAAAAAAAAAAAAAAAACATGCTAACAGAACATAGTAAAAAAAAAAAAAGAAGAAGAAGAAAGAAAAGAAACAAGAAAAAGAAAACTTTATTTTTAACACCTCTTTAAGATAAACTAAAATCGGTGGCACCTGTGGCTCAAAGGAGTAGGACACCGGCCCCATATGCCAGAGGTGGCAGGTTCAAACCCAGCCTGGGCCAAAAACTGCAAAAAAAAAAAAAAAAAAGATAAACCAAAATCAAATTTAGTGATGCTTCTAATGGTAATAACCAAAAACTAGAAACTACTCAAAAGTCCTTTAACAATAGAATGGATAAATACAGCATGTTCACCAGTTAATTATTATACAGCAATGAGAATAATCTGCAACCACATACATGAGTATGAATAAATCTCATAAATATAATGTTGAGTGAAAAAAGCTAGACTCAAGAAAATTTCTTACCATATTATTCCATTTATTTAGAATACCAGAATCAGCAGAACTGACCTGTGCTACTGGAAGTCAGGAGAGTAGTTAGGGGTAAGGAAGAGGGCATGAGGGGAATTCATGGGGTGCTGCTATACTGCTTCTTAGCCTGGATGCTGGTTGACAAGAGGGGATGCTCAGTCTGTGAAAATGTTCTGAACTGCATGTTCATGATCCATGTACTTTTTCTATGAATATTATACATCCCTATAAAGTTTTCAAAAAGAAAAAAAAAATAGTGCTTGAAAGTATACTTGGAATTTATTTTCCCTTAATGGGATAAAGGTTCCTGAAAAGCTGATGGGTTTCCTAGAATTTTTATTAATAATTCAAGTCTCCCAAGCTGTGTTCCAGACAGAGCATCATCTATAGACACATCACACACGCCTTGCCCTGAGGCCCGCTTCCTGCTCTGGCTGCTGTTCTCTGACCCTGTTCAACCGTTTGCCTCTCCTGGCAAACGAGTGCATCCCCACCTACCACTAACAATTAATGATTGTAGTTTGATACGCACCTTATATGCAGACATCAACATGACATCACACAGTGCAGCACAGCTTGACTTAAAGCAGCGGTTCTCAACCTGTGGGTGGCAACCCCTTAGGGAGTCGAACGATCCTTTCACAGGAGTCACCTAAGACCACCCTGCATATCAGATATTTACATTCTGATTCATAACAGTAGCAAAATTCTAGTTATGAAGTAGCAACGAAAATAATTTTATGGTTGGGAGTGACCACAACATGAGGAACTGTATTAATGGGTCGAGGCATTAGGAAGGTTGAGAACCACCGACTTAAAGGGAGGCAAAGAAAAAGTGCAAACATGGAGCTAATTCAGAGAGGAGACTTATCCTACTGGGTTTCCTCAGCGCTGTCTGCCCTCATGGAGCTTACAGTCTATTGATGAGCACTGACACAAACCCGAATGATTGTGTGATGAGAGTAAGACACATGGTGCTGGGGGAATGTCCATGTTTAGGGACCCTGACCTAAATCAAGGGCTGGGGAGCTGTGGTCAGAGAAGGCCTCCCTCAGAAACGCAGCTGAACTGAGTTCCATGGGATGAAGGGGAGTAAAACCAAGTAAAGGATGGGGGAGCACTTCAGGCCATGGGAATAGCATGTGCAAAGGCCCAGTGGCAGAAGGAAGCCACCTACCAAGAAACTAATAGACTGTCTGTGTGGCTGGAACACAGAGCACACACTGCAGGAAGCACAGTGGAAAACAGGACTGGGGAGGTGGGGAGGTGCCTGGAGAAATGGTACTCTTTTCTGTGGTGCTTTTCAGTTTTCAGAGCACTCTCCCAGACATGACCCCATCAGAGCCTGTGCCAGCACCGTTAGCAAGAACAGGAAGTATTGTTCACAATTTGCAGATGAAGAAGTAAATGCTCAATCAAGTGACTCACCAGAGGCCACACAATCAGGGAGTTAGGAAATCCCATGCTCACCCCTTGTCCTCTGACTCCTGGGCCAGTGCTCTCTGCTACCACTGCCTCCCCCAAACCAGTCCACACTGAGTCTTCCTTATGGCTCAACTCAAAGTGAAAGCATCAGGTCTCACTGATGGAGGGGACTTTAGGGAAGAGACTTTGGGGAAGGACATTTCCCCTAGGGCTCCATCAGAGCCTTTACCACCATCTCAGCAGAACTGGAGGACCCAAAAGCTCTGACTGAGAGCCTCCTGATTTACTCTGAAACATAGAGTCCTTTTAGCTCAGATGTCTCAGTGGGGAAAGAGGTGACGTGAGTTGGACCAAGTAATCCCTGCCTTTTAATTCAATTAGTCCACAGTTCCATGTATCTGTTTTGAAACACAGAAACTACCTCTGTTGACCAGGCTACAGAGAAGACTTTTTGCCAACGCATTCAAGAACCGTGAGAACTTCCCCCTTATCTCTGTGTCTTCCTGAAACACAAAGATTGTTATCTATCTAAAATGTCCTATCCCATACTACAAATTGTTCATTGCTTTAAAAAATATTTTGTTTTATTTCTAATATTTCCTAACCAAAAATAACATTTTTTTATTTTTTTAAAAATAAAATTTTTTTAAAAACTTTTACTTGGTTGTTGCTGCCTGTTTAAAAAAAAAAAAAAAAAAAAAAAAAAAAAATTGGGCAGAGCCCAGTGGTTCACACCTGTAATCCTAGCACTCTGGGAGGCTGAGGCAGGTGGATCAATTGAGCTCAGGAGTTCAAGACCAGCCTGAGCAAGAGTGAGACCCTGTCTTTACTAAAAATAGAAAAACTGAGGCAAGAGGATCGCTTGAGCCGAAGAGTTTGAGGGTGCTGTGAGTTATCATGATGCCATAGCACTCTATCTAGGGCCACAGAGTGAGATTCTGTCTCAAAACAAATAAATTAAATTAAATTAAAAATAAAAAGACTTTTAAAAAAGAAATGAAAGGCCAGTTTCTTTAAAAATAAAAAACAAGACCAAGGCTGCCTACTCTTGCCACTTCTGTTCCAAATTACATTGGAATAATCTAAGTGAAATAATTGAGAAACAGAAAAATTCATGTTGCATGGTCTCACTTATAAGTGGGAGCTAAACTGGCTATACAAGGGCACACAGAGTAGTATAATGGACCCTGGAGACTCACAAGTAGGCAGTATGGGAGGGAGTGGGTAAGGGATGAAAATTACCTTTAAGGTACAATGTACACTACTCAGCTAATGGTACAACAAAAGCCTCCACCACCATACAGTATGGACAGGTAACAGAATTCATCCATATGCCCTAAATCTATTAAAGTAAAAATAAAAAAAAAAAAAAACCTACATTGGGAATCCTAGCCAATGCAACAAGACAAGAAAAATAAAATCATAAAGAAACAAGGCCGGCACGGTGGCTCACGCCTGTAATCCCAGCACTTGGGAGGCCAAGACAAGTGGATTGCCTGAGCTCACATGTTCAAGACCAGCCTGGGACAGAGCAAGAGATCATCTCTAAAAAATAGCTGGGTGAGGTGGCGCCTGTGGCTCAAGGAGTAGGATGCTGGCCCCATATATCAGGGGTGGTGGGTTCAAGCCTGGCCCCAGCAAAAACTGCAAAAATAAATAAATAAATAAATAATATCTGGGCATTGTGGCAGGAGCCTGTAGTCCCAGCTACTTAGGAGGCTAAGGTAAGAGGATCACTTGAATCCAAGAGTTTGAGGTTGCTGTGAGCTAAGACGCCAAGGCACTCTACTGAGAGTGACAAAGTAAGACTCTGTCTCAAAAAAAAAAAAAAAAAAAAAAAGACTATCTCCAAAAATAAACAGGCCCCTAGAACTCTCGGGGTCCAGGAGAGTTTGACCCCTCAGCATCCCAGCATTAGGCACCAGAGAAGGCAGACAGGAGAGAACCTTCTGGGACCGAAGTTTCTTCACCTCGGAGTGAAGAAACAAATGTGGCCCATTGGTGCAGGAAGCCTAGAGACTGCTGCCTTAGCACTGCTCTGCCCAATACTGACATGTTTCTGTCCACGCCACAGAAAGAAGAGTAGGGTATCTGGAAGAGATAGACCTGAAAATGCTGGGGAAGGAACCAAGGACTTTCAAAGCACAGGAGCTGTGGGAAAAGAATGGAAAGATGATTATAGCCATGCAGAGGACAGGCTGTTTCCTCTGCAGGAAGGAGGCTGCAGACCTGTCCTCCCTGAAACCCAAGTTGGAGGAGCAGTGGTAAAGGAGCAGATAGAAACTAAAGTGAAGGCCTTTAGTCCTTATTTCAAAGGAGAAATCTCCCTAGATATAAAGAAAAAGCTTTATGGTCCACGAAGGTGGAAGATCATTTTTATGGGATTTTTCCATCTGGGAGTGTGGTACAACTTCTTCTGGGCCTGGAAGGGAGGTTGCTCTGGAAACCTGAAAGGTGAAGGCTTCATCCTCGGGGGAGTTTTTGTGCTGGGAGGAGGAAATCAGGGCATTCTTCTAGCGCACCTAGGAAAAGAATTTGGAGACAAAGTAAACTCACTTTCTGTTCTGGAAGCTGCTGGGAAGATGAAGCCGCAGACTTAAACCTCAGAGAAAAAAAATGATTGTGTGAAACTGCCTAATGCAGGATGACTAGGGGCACTCGCCAGTGTTCCTGGGAGGTGATGTGTTTCCACTGTGCCCCCGAGGAGTTAGCAACCTGCTTACACTGTGTTCTCAGCAGGAATTATTAACATATTTAATACTGCCTTATGTTTATGCCCAGTAAGGCAAAACAGCCCCCAAACAAACCTGACAAAAATCTAAGAAACTAGTAAGGGTCATTTTATCTAAAACCAGGAAAACATGAGGCTTAAAATTGACTATTGCACCTCATCACAAATGTATATGGTGCTTGAGTGCTGTTATTTGAAATGATTTTTATGTCTTCAGAAATCGAAGAAAAGATTTACTGGGAGATTAGAGAATATAAGGTTTTTTACCTTTGTGGTTTCTATTAATAACTTTTATATAATGTCAAAGTAATATTCATATAAAGGAATTGATGTGCTTCAGATTACCTTGACAAAGATAAAGTATAAAATGAGATCTTTTGTTCCATTGTCTTCCATTCTGACCCCAGAGATTTGTTTTTCTAAAAGAAATGATCTCTAGCTCTCATAAAATTATGCATTAGAAATCACCTGTATAAAAAACTAATAACAAAAGCATTTACCATAGGCTTCGCGCCTGTGGCTTAAGTGGCTAAGGCGCCAGCCACATACACCTGAGCTGGTGGGTTCAAATCCAGCCTGGGCCTGCCAAACAACAATGACAGCTATAATCAAAAAATACCCAGGCTGAATGGACTAGCAAATTGTGGTACATGTATACCATGGAATACTATGCAGCCTTAAAGAAAGATGGAGACTTTACCTCTTTCATGTTTACATGGATGGAGCTGGAACATATTCTCCTTAGCAAAGTATCCCAGGAATGGAA
>CAUYPK010066811.1:0-55845 GCA_963574355.1 Loris lydekkerianus | reverse complement strand
TTCCAGAATGATTGCTGAATGATAGAGCATTTTAATGATTTTTAAATGGGAATTCCATCTGTAACCTAATAGCTAACATTAATTGAGCACTTACACGTATGTGCCAGACCTGGTATAACCACTTTGTATTCATGCTGTATGAGATGGGTAGTACAGCTCTTCACAATTAAGGAATAAGAGAAGTGTGGCCATAAGATACGAGTTACTTCCTCAGAGTTTACAGTCCAGGGGTCCTCAAACTACGGCCAGTGGGCCACATGCAGCAGTGTGTTGTATTTGTTCCCATTTTGTTTTTTTTTCTTCAAAATAAGATATGTGCAGTGTGCATGGGAATTTGTTCATAGTTGTTTTTTTTTTAACTATAGTCCGGCCCTCCAACGGTCTGAGGGACAGTGAACTGGCCTCCTGTTTAAAAAGTTTGAGGACCCCTGGTACACAATCATTAAGTAATAGAGCTGGAACTTGAATCCAGATTTTTCTGATTGCAAAGCCCAAGGCCTTACTGCTAAAGTGTGTGCTACCATTTCTGGCACACACTTTGGAAGATGTGTTCATTCATTCACAGCAATTAAGAATCAATTAGTAAATTACTTTTTGGCACATTAAATATCATTGCTTCTAAATAATAGATGTGTAAAATAAAAACATATCCCAGCAAGTAATTTTCATAGTAAATTTAAAGATCAAATCAGTGTAGTTAGGATATCCATCAATAAAATTTTTGGGGGGAGGGGACAGAGTCTCACTTTGTTAGCCTCAGTAGAGTGCCATAGGGTCATCGCTCACAGCAACCTCAAACTCTTGGGCTCCAGCAATCCTCTTGCCTCTGCCTCCCAAGTAGTTGGGACTACAGGCACCCACCACAATGCTCAGCTATTTTTTTTTTTTTTTAAGACAGAGTCTCACTTTGTTGCCCGCAGGAGAGTGCTATGGCATCACAACTCAGAGCAACCTTAAATTCTTAGGCTTAAGCAATTCCCTTACCTCAGCCTCCCAAGTAGCTGGGACTACAGGTGCCTGCCACAACGCCCAGCTATTTTTAGAAAAGTGGTCTCACTCTTGCTCAGGCTGGTCTTGAATTCGTGATCATCTCAGGCAACAGCCACCTCGACCTCCCAGAATGCTAGGATTACAGGCATGAGCCACTGTGCCCAGCCAATAAAATATTTTTAAAATGTGAAATGGATAATTAAAAAATTAGAGACACTGGTATAATTCTGCAAATGAAATTAACTTGGAAAATTAATTGAATTTAAATTTATCCATTTCCTACTATAGAAAATCCTATGTAAAAACCATTGTGTGTCTTGGTGCCTGTAGCTCAGTGGTTAGGGCACCAGCCACATACACCAGGACTGGCAGGTTTGAACCCGGCCCGAGCCTGCTAAAAACAATGGCAATTACAACAAAAAAGTAGCTGGGTGCTTGCAGTCCCTGTTACTTGGGAGGCTGAGTCAAGAGAATTGCTTAAGCCCACAAATTTGAGGTTGCTATGAGCTGTGACACCCTGGCACTCTACTAAGGGCGACTTAGTGAGACTCTGTCTCAAAAAAATAATAATAATAATAAATAAAAATAAATAAAAACCATTATGTGCAATTTTATGTCTTTTTTTTTTTTGAGATGGAGTCTCAGTTGGTCACCCTTGGTAGAATGCTGCAGCATCATAGCTCACAGCAACGTCAAACTCTTGGGTTTAAGTTTTCCTCTTGCCTCAGCCTCCCAATGAGCTGGGACTAAAAGCACCTGCCACAACACCCAGCAGTTTTTTAGAGATGGGCATCTTGCTCTGGCTCAGGCTGGTCTTGAACCTGTAAATTCAGGCAATCCACCCGCCTCAGCCTCCCAAGTGCTGGGATTACAGGCGTGAGATACCTCACCCAGCCTGTTTTGTGTCTTAATTAACATTTTAGATAAGATGGTGACCTAAAAACCTCAGGTTATTTTGAGGAAAAAACATGTATAAATCTCTTTACTGAGTGTATATTTAAAGTTATACTTGTTTTGTCCAAGCCAATTATTAGATGAAAAGCCTTTCTTCAAGAAAAGTTATAAACCCTGTTTTGGAGGCCTGTATCTAGTCCTTAATGATCACAGTGGGTGATTTCTTCTTCTACAAGGTCATTAAATACTTTTTGAGAGGTTCTAATATTTTACACATCATATTTTTCAAGAAAGTTTTATTCATATAGGGCTTTGCCAGGCATCTGTGTATAAAAAGTCATAAATTCCTAAGACAATACTTAAGTTTTAAAAGATAATGAGAACAAAAAAAATCAGTCTGTATTTGCCAGAGTCTGAACGTGGGGAAGTGACTTTGAAATAAGGACTTGAATGAACTTATTTGGTGAAAAACTGTTCTGTGTCTTGATTGTAGTGATGGTTACTCCACTGTACATGATTGTTAAAGCTAATATCTATGCACTAAAAAGGGTGAATTTTACTGTGTATAAATTATTTCAATAAATATGAATAACACACTATTGAAGCAGTACCCTGAACCCCATAAATGCATCGATGTACAAAGTTGTGATTTAATAAAAAACAATTAAAAAAAAAATATGAACTCTTAAAAATAATGAACTACACAGAATATAAAAATAGATTAAAATGTGTACCATTGCAGAAAGCATTGAAACATTTGGCTTTCAGTAGCCTTTGTACAGCATTTAACTGACTAGGAGTGAAGGAGTGACTTGGTGAGGCACTGCTGACCTCTTTCTTAACACCCTAACCACCCAAAGTTTATGAAGCATGGACAAGAGCAGAAAGCACTTGAATTCAGTTAACAGCATTTGTTTAAAATTTCTGACATACAATTCATCATACTTATGTTAATAATCTGGATTAGAGAGACCAGTGGCAGCCAAAAATGATGTATTTTGTCAAATAAAATGATCTTTGGTCATTTCAATCACTCATTAAATTGTGTTTATTTTTGTGTAACCCAACAGTAAATAGAGTTAGAATGCTCCCTTGTGTTTGATTTATAGGTGAGTCTGTCATCTTCAGAGTGTAACTGTTAAAGTGATATCTTTATCACTTTATCACTGATACGTATTTGGTCCAAGGTGGTATATTTCCTGTTCTTCCCCATCTTGGTAAATTTGCTCATGTCAGATACCCAGGAGGCCTCCTTGATCCCTTTCTGTCATATCCAACTTTCCTTATTTAATAGCAAGTCCTACCAACCATATCTTCAAAATTTATGTCCCAATCTGTCTACTTCTATCCATCGTCACTGCCGCCATGCCCTCTAACTTTCCCACTTCCAGTCACATAATGTCCTCACTTGCCTGCCTATGGAAGGAAGTTCATAGCGCCCTTTAATTTCTTTACCACTTAACATTCAAAGTGATTTTTTTTTTTTAAATGTAAATAAAAATCTGTTACTCCAGAGGCTTTCTATACTCTTAGAATAAAGTCTAGTCTACGGCCATACCACCCTGAACGCGCCCGATCTCGTCTGATCTCGGAAGCTAAGCAGGGTCGGGCCTGGTTAGTACTTGGATGGGAGAATAAAGTCTAAACTTTTCGGTGTAGCCTGTACACTCCAGCCCTGGCCTGCTTCTCTCACCTCTTCTCCTCCTCTGCCCCCAGTACACTGTGTGCCAGCCCCCACTTGCCTTTGCTGCATGTTTGTTTTAAGACCTCTAGCTGATTCCTGTCTCAGAGCCTTTGCACGTGCTTGTCTCGTGCTTGGACCTCTTTGCTCTTGATCTAAGCATGACCAGCTCCTTACTGTCTGGGTTCAAATGTCACTTCCTCTGTGAGGCCTACCCTGACTACTAGCATTTCCACTAGCTCACATCCTTATCCTCCGTCGCCTTGTCATGCTTTATTTACTTTGTAGTACAGTATTAATGTCAATTTCAAAATCACCTTATTTTTTAATTTATTTATTGTCTTTCCACAGAAACTGTGATTGTCTTGTTCATTTTTCCTGTAGAACAGTGCCTGGTTCATGGCAACCTCTCAGCACGTATCCATTGATGAATGTTCCGGTCACTGTGCTGATTACTCAGCATAAACATAAGTGAGCTATGGGCCATACCCTTGAAGAGCTCACACTCTTATTAGAGGAGGTATGTGGGAAGAGAATTACAGGCATACATTGTTTTATTGTACTTCGCTTTATTGAACATTGCAGATGGTGAGTTTTTTACAAATTGGAGGTTGTGGCAACCCTGCATGAAACAAGTCTATCGATGCTCTTTTTCCAGCAGCATGTGTTCACTTCTGTCTCTATCGCATTTTGGTAATTCTTGCAATACTTAGAACTTTTTATCATTAACTCTTTTTCTCTCTTTTTTCTTTTTTTTGTGACAGTCTCTTGCTCTGTCATCCCAGCTAGAGTGCAGTGGCATGATCTTAGCTCATTGCAAGTGCAAATTCCTGGGTTCAAGAGACCCTCCTGCGTCAACCTCCCAGAGTGCTAGGATTACAGGCATGAGCCACCATGCCCAGCCCATCATTAACATTGATGGTGATCTTTGATCAGCAATCTTTGATGTTACCATTGTAATTATTTCAGGACACCACTAACCACACTCATATAGAATGGTGAGTTTAATTGATTAAGTGTGTGTTCTGACTACTCCACTGACCTGCTTTTCTCTTTCTCCCTTTCCTTGGGCTTCCCTTTTCCCCAAGAAACAACACTATTGAAATTAGGCTAATTGATAACCCTATAATGGCCACTTTTCAGTGTTCAACTGAAAGGAAGAATTGTACCTCTCTCACTTTAAATCAGATGAGTAAGCTGAGTGAGGACGATGTACTGGAAACTGAGACAGGCCAAAAGCTGGGCTTTTTGCATCAAATAGCCAACTTGTGAATGCAACAGAAAAGTTCTTGAAGGAATTAAAAGTGCTACTGCAATGAACGCACAAATGATAAGAAAGTGAAACAGTCATCTGATACAGAGAAAGTTTGAATGGTTTGGATGGACGATCAGACCAGCTATCACATTCCCAAACCAAAGCCTAATCCAGAGCAAGGCCCTAACTCCTTTCTTTTCTTCTTTTTGGCCGGGGCTGGGTTTGAACCCGCCACCTCTGGCATATGGGACTGGTGCCTTATCCCTTTGAGCCACAGATGCTGCCTGGCCTTAACTCCTTTCAATTCTTGAAGGCTGAGAGAGATGTAGCAGCTGCAAAGGGAAAGTTTGAATCTAGTGAAGGTTGGTCATGTGGCTTCAGGAAAGAAGCCATCTCTATGCCAAAAAAGTTCAAGGTGAAGCAGCAAGTTCTAATGGAGAAGCTGCAGCAAGTTACCCAGAAGATCTAGCTGCTATCATTAATAAAATTGGCTATGCGGAACAGCAGATTTTCCATGTAGATGAAATCGTCTTACATTAGAAGATGCCATCCTGGACTTCCTATAGGTAAAGAAGTTAATGCCTAAGGCTTCAAAGTTTCAAAAGACTCTATTGTTAGAGGCTAATGCATCAGGTGACTGTAAGTTGAAGCCAAAGCTCATTTACTATTCTGAAAATCTAAGAGTCCTTAAGAATTGTTTTGTTGGTTTTTTTTTTTTTTTTAGACAGAATCTCAAGCTGTCGCCCTGGGTAGAGTGATGTGGCGTCACAGCTCACAGCAACCTCAAACTCTTAGGCTTACGTGATCCTCTTGCCTTGGCCTCCCAAGTAGCTGAGACTACAGGCACCTGCCACAATGCCCAGCTATTTTTTTGGTTATAGTTATCATTGTTTGGCAGGCCTGGGCTGAATTCTAACCCACCAGCTCAGTGTGTGTGGCTGGCACCTTAGCCGCTTGAGCTACAGGCGCCAAGCCAAGAATTATGTTAAATCACCTCTACCTGTGTTCTACAAATAGAACAACAAAGCCTGGGTGACATCACATCTGTTTACAGCATGGTTTATTGAGTGTTTTAAGCTTACTGTTGAAACCTGCTGCTCATAAATTAAGATTCCTTTCAAAACATTGAACCTGATCACTCAAGGAGATTAATGTTTTTATGACTGCTAATGCAACATCCATTCTGTAGCCCATGGATCAAGGAATAATTTTGACTTTCAAGTCTTATTATTTAAGAAATATATTTTGTAGCTGAGTACAGTGGCTCTCACCTATAATCATAGCCTACTCTGGGAGGCCAAGGCAAAGGATCCCTTGAGCTCAGGAGTTTGAGATCAGTCTGAACAAGAGCAAGACTCCATCTTTACTGAAAATAGAAAAATTAGCTGGTGTCGTAGCAGGTGCCTATAGTCCCAGCTGCTCCAGAGGGTGAGGCAGGAGGATGGCGTGAACCCAAGAGTTTGAGGTTATTGTGAGCTAGGCTGATGCCAAGGCACTCTAGCCTGGGCAACAGAGTGAGACTCTGCCAAAAAAGGGGAGAGGGGTGGGGAGAGAGAGAGAGAAGGAAAGGAAAGAAAGAAAAATATTTTATAAGGTTATAACTGCCATGAATAAAAATTGCTCTGATATATCTGGGAAAAGTGAATTGAAAACCTTCTGGAAGGGATTCACCAATCTAGATTCCATTAAGTACATTCATGGTTCATGTGAGGAGGTCAGAAAACAGGAGGAGTTTGGGAGAAGTTGATTCAAGCCCTCATGGATGACTTTGAGGGGATCAAAACTTCAGTGGAGGAAGTAATTGCAGAAATGATCATAATAGTAAGAGAAGTAAAATTAGAAATGGAACCTGAAGATGTGACTGAATTGCCGCAAACTCATGATAAAACTTGAACAGATGAGAAGTAACTTCCTACGAATGAGCAAAGAAAGGGGTTTCTTGAGATGGAATCTACTCCTGGTGAAGATGCTCATGAACGTTGTTGAAATGGCAACAAAGGATTTAGAATATTGCATACATTTAATAATAAAGCATTGGCAGACTTTGAGAAGATTGACTCCAATTTTGAAAGCAGTTCCATTATGTTTATTATGGGTAAAATGCTATGAAACAGCATTGCATGCTACAGAGAAATTTGTTGTTAAAGGAAGAGTCAGTGGATTCAGCAAAGGTTTTTGTTTTTGTTTTTTGAGACAGAGTCTCACTATGTCGCCCTCAGTAGAGTGCTATGGAGTCACAGCTCACAGCAACCTCAAACTGTTGGGCTTAAGTGATTCTCTTGCCTCAGCCTCCCAAGAAGCTGGGACTAAAGGCACCCGCCATAACACCCAGCTGTTTTTTGTTGCAGATGTCATTGTTGTTTAGCTGGCCCGGGCTGAGTTTGAACCCACCAGCCTCAATGTATGTGCCTGGTATCATAACCACCATGCTATAGGTGCCAAGCTAATTATTAGCATTTTTAACAATAAAGGATTTTAAAATTAAGGCATATATTTTGTTTTTGAGATCTAACACTATTGCACACTTCATAGACTATAGCAGAGTACAAACATAACTTTTATATGCATTGGGAAACCAGAAGGTTCATATGACTCACATCATTGCAATATTTGCTTTGTTGCGGTGATTTGGAACTGAACCTGCAGGATCTCTGAGCTGTGACTGTATAATCCAGTAGGCCAAGTGCCTTAAGAGTGATAAGTGAAAAATTGATATAGGAGTATTAGAAGAGAAAGTAAGTGGTTTATTCCTTCGAAAACTTCATCAAGGACCCTACCCTGTGGCAGGATTTATACTGTATAGTAGGGGTATAAAAGTAAACACAATGAACAGCAGTCTTGCCCACAGCTGAGTGGTTATAGTGTGGTAGAGTCTCTGTGGGAGTTGGGTAAGGCTTCAGGGTGGAGGTGCCATTTAAATGTAAGCAAAAGTGAATAAGGGTGGTAAACCAGTTAGAAAATAGGAAAAGGTCATTTTAAGAAGAGTGAAAGCCATTTTAGCAAGAATAAAATAAGAAACATAATATTGAAATCTTTAGACTTTTAACTGGCACTTTACATATTTTATATATTTGGAAATTAATGGAATTAAGACCTCAATGCAGAAGATAGTCACTTTTACAAGGCTAAATGTATAGGTACTGTAAGATGGCATATTCAGCTTCTTTTCTCTGTAATCCCCATGTATAGGCTTTTATTTTTATTTTTTATTTTGGAAACAGAGTCTCACTTTGACACCCTCAGTAGAGTGTTGTGGTGTCATAGCTCACAACAACCTCAAACTCTTGGACTCAAGCAATCCTCTTGCTTCAGCCTCCCAAACATCTAGGACTACAGGCACCTGCCACAAAGCTCAGCTATATTTTAGAGATCTCACTCTAGCTCAGGCTGGTCTCAAACCTGTGAGCCCAGGCAATCCACCCACTTTGGCCTCCGAGAGTGCTGGGATTACAGGCTTGAGCCACCATGCCTGGCCACATACAGACTTTTAAAAATTGAAATCCAGTTATAAGTTAAAGGGAATGACCACTTAAACATTTTATTGATTATCATTTTGATTCATGTGGATTCACCTAAAAGTCACGTTTTTAAGTCTTTTAGAAAAATAATACTGAACTTTTACTATGTGTCAGTTACTATTCTAAGTACTTCACATATGTTAACTCTTAATTCTCTCGGCAATCCTATAATATAGTATGGTCTTTACCTCCTTTTTATCGATGAGAAACTCAAATCAGAGAGATCTAAGTAGACAAGGTCATATCATTAGTGTAGCATAACTCTTGTTCTCTTTAGAAATGTATTAAATGCTGCCAAGATTAGCTAATTTGCTCAATTAAAATGTTAAGTAATATTTTAAAAATACATCTGTAATGCGTCAAGCACTACAAAGGACAAATAAAGTACAGTGTATGTCCTCAAGAAGCAACAGATAGACATGGAATACACAATAATTCAGTTGAAAAAGCAAGATCTATTTAAATCAGAAATAGTTCTTTGCAGCCTACTTGGAGTACTTTTAGCTTGTTTTGGGATTCCAGATTCTCTTAAAAAGCATTTGAACACATCTTCCTTTGTTTTTTTTTTTTTTTTGGGAGACGGAACCTCACTGTTTTCCAGGCTGAAGTGCAGTGACAGTCATTGCTCACTGCCGCTTCAAACTCCTGGGTTCAAGAGATCCTCTTGCTTAAGCCTTCTAAATAACTGTGATTACATGTGATTACCCTACACCCAGCCACATCTTTTTTTTTTTAAATCATTTTAAATTTTTGAAATACATATTCTGAAAACATGCAAAAATATACAGAGTCCCATGTTCCCTTTACCCAGTTTTCCCTAATGGTGACATCTTATTTAAAAGTAGGGTACTACAGTGTCAAAATCAGAGAATTGATAATAGTGAAATACTGTTAACTAGATTACAGAACTTACTCAGTTTTCACTATTTTTATGGACACTTATATGTGTATACATAAGTATACGTACTAAATTTGAGAGCTTTTAAAATAAAATCACAGGGATTTTCTACATAGATAATCCTGTCCTCTGTAAATAGGACCTTATTTCTTCCTTTCCAACCAGTATATCGTTTGTTTCCTTTTCTTGCCTTATTGCATTAGCTAGAGCTTCTAGTAATGTGTTGAATAAGAATGGTGAGAGCAGACAGCTTTGCCACGTTGCCAATTTTAGGGAAAAAGCAGTTTCTTTAACTACTAAGTATGATGTTAGCTGTAGCTTCTCTGTAAGTGTTAGGAGATTTCCCCTCTGTATTCATTAGCATTCTCTACAGAAACAGAGCCAATAGAACATAGATATAGATATCTAGATATTTAGCAACTTGTATCTGTATTTAGATATCTTGTATGTAGATAGGGGGAGGGAGGGAGTGCTCTTATTACAAAGAATTGACGCTCACAATTATGGAGGCTGACAAGTCCCAAGATTTATAGTTAACAAGCTAGAGACTCAGGAAAGTTGATGGTGTAAGTTCCAGTCCGAAAGTTGGCATCCTTGAGACTCAAAAAAAGCCAATTTTCAATTTGAGTGCAAAGGCAGGAAGAGACTGAAGTCCCAAATCAACTAGTCAGGTAGAGGAATTTCCTTCTTGATAAGCTTTTTTTTGTCCTATTTAAATCTTTAATGGATTGGGTGAGTTCCATCCCCATGAGGAGGGAAATCTGCTTTACTCAATTCATGGATTCAGATGCTAATCTAATCCAGAAACATCTTCACTGACACACCCAGTATAATATTTGACCAAATGTCTGGGCACACCATTACCCTGTCAGGTTGACATATAACATCAGCCATAGCACCTGATATTTCTAATTAGCTGGGTGTTTGTGTTTTTTTTTATAATTATGAAAGAGTGTTGGATTTGGTCAAATGCTTTTCTTGCATCAGTTGATACAATTGTGTTATTTTTCATCTTTAGTATGTGGACATGGTACATTACAAAGATTGATTTTCAAGTATTGAAACAGCCTTGCATTCTTGGAATAAATCCCTCCCAGTTGTGGCATATAGTTCTTCTTATATATTGATGGATTTTATTTGCAAGTAATTTGTTGAAGATTTTTATGACAGTGTTCATGAGGAATATTGGTCTTTAGCTTTTTTTTTTCAGGCAGTCTTTAGTCTTTGTCTGGTTTTGACATTGAGGTAATACTAGCCTCATAAAATGAGTTGAGAAGTGTTTCCTCTTTACTTTCTGGAAAAGATCGTTGAGAATTGATCTTAATTCACCTTTAAATTGTTGGTAAAATTCTCTAGTGAAAGCATCTGGTCCTGGAGACTTCTTTTTCAGAAGCTTTTTCGTTCTGGGTTAGATTTCTTTAATAATCATAGAATTATTCAGATTATCAGTCTTACATTGGATGAATTTGGGCAATTTGTGGTTTTCAAGAAATTGATCTAAATTGTGAAATTTATGTGTGGTTGTTTGTAGTATGCCTTTATTATCCTTTTCCACAGTTTTAGGATCCATAGTTCTATCTTCTGTTTCATTCCTGTTATTGGCAATATGTGTCTTTTTTTATATTTGTCTTTTTTTAGTGAAATCAATTTTGTAGATTTTTTGAATCTCAGCTTTTTGTTTTATTGGCTTTTTTTTCTCTGCTTTTATTACTATTTCCTTCCCTTTGGTTGCCTTGGCTTTATTTTGCTCTTCTTTCTCTAGTTTCTTAGGATAAGAAATTAGGTTACTGATTTGAGATCGTTCCTCTTTTTTAATTATAAGCATTTAGTGCTAAAAATTTCCCTCTCAGCACTGCTTTACTTCAGTCTTCAAACCCTGATGTGTTGTATTTTCCTTTTCATTCAGTGCTGAGTATTTTTTTGTGTGTGTCCTTAAGACTTAATCTTTGACCCATGAATTAGAGTATTTTGTCCAATTTCCAAGTATTGGGAGATTTTTCCTATTATTTTTCTGTTATTGATTCCAATCTCATTATGGTCAGAGAACAGACTCTATTTTAAAATATCTTTAGGTTTGTTTTATGATCTGGAATATGGTCTATCTTAGTGAATATTCCATGGGCACTTAGAAACATTTGTTTTCTGATGTTACTGTATGGAGTGTTCTGTAACTGTCTGTTAGATCCTGTTAGGCAGTGATGGTATTGAGTTCTGCTGGAAGAGTCGTGAAACAATTTGTTAGCCCTTCTAAAGCCATGTTAAAATAGTCCCATTGAGTCACAACTACAAGATGAACTCTACTAACAAGTTCAAATATTGCAATCTGGTTGTTTGTACATTCATGTTAACCTGAAATAAATAAATAAATAATCCCATTGATTTCAGCCCTTCACAATCTCCTCTGTGTTCCTGTTCCCCCAGTGCAATATATACATTAATCCCACATTAAAACAAATTTTAAAACTCCACACGAGTCTACTGTATTGTATCTTGACTCCCAAAGATTTCTTCACTACTATATCTTCTTTAGCTTCGTCTAAAAGTATGAATCTTTGAGTCATTCTTTGAATAAGTAGTCCATTCTGTTATTCTCTTAGAAATACACTCCTGAAGAAAAATCAGTTTGCTTCAAGGAGAGGAAGAGATAGCTTAAATTGAAAGATTGCTGATCATTCAAGTAAGAGAACTGCTTATGTTGGAGAAGCAGGGGGAGACAGATTTATAAAGCTCTTGAGGGTAAAGGCCAAGTTTTTGTGTTTTCCATGGCCCTTTTCTAGAAAAGCTTCCACATATTTGTGGAATGACTTAAAAATAAATGAATGAACACCGGGTAATGTGAGTCATCACAAAACAAAGACGCCTACTCCCTAAACTGGTGCTCTTCTCAGGCTTTATTAAGAGTCTGAAAAACCAGGAAGGTTTCCAAAGTCTGCAGTGTTTGATTACTGGCTTCATTCCAACCTGGCCATTGTTAAATGAAATACTTAAGAAAAGAGCTCTGCGTTCAGAAATGGAACCTAATTTAATTTTTAATCAAGTAAAAAATAAATTTTGGATTATCCATGTATAACAAATTGGGAAAAAATGGATTATTTTAGCCTAATATCAACCTCTTTGCCTGAAGCTGAAGCTGATTTAATTCACCATGACAAATTTAGATGTATTTATTACATCTATACTCACTCATGCATTGTATGAAAGAAGGCCATTATTTTACTTAATCATTTTTTTACATGTTCCATACCCAGTTTGAACTGTGAAATGTCTTAAGTTCATAATAATAGAATGTTGATAACATGGATAGTGAGTTATTATCCATAAATAGGGTACAGTGATTTTTTTCTTAATTAGATATTTTCTGTGTTAAGTCATAAAGTAGGTGGCACCAAGATTATCACTGTTTGTGTAGTATATAAAATTTTTATTGGCCTACTAATTAACATGTGCTTGAAATATTAAGAAGAGGCAATTAACTTCTTTTTAATATGCCAGAACCCTTACAGGAACTTTGTTTTTCTCCTTAACTGTTGTAGGTTTGATCCTCTTTTTATAATGACCATCTGGTATTGTATTTTTTGGTACCAAAAAAAAACCTTTATAACAAGTTCAAAGGGACTTAGCTAGACAAAGAAAAGGTCACCCATTCCAAGATGCATGTCGGTATATAAATGAAGTTAAGAGAGAATAGGTTTTTCAAGCCACCTCAAATAAGAAACATTTAAACTAAACTTGTCTGTTGTCTGTTGCTTCATGTTTTCAAGATTAATGAAATCATGCTTAAAAGTCCTTTGTTTAGGCTTCTTAGTTTGAGTTCCTCTGTTGTCCAGTCCTCCATAATGTATTAAAGTAATGCACGCCGGTGTTACTCTTTCCCCCTTTTTACTCTTTCCATTTATGCACCATAAATTTATCAACTTTCACTAAGATACAGAAGAGCCAGCTCTGCATTGTATGTGCATTTAGCAAGTCTGATGATGGTTGAAGTGTATCAGGAGAAGTCATTTGATGTGAAGATCCTCCAAATATCTGGTTTCTTATGACTGACAAACTGCTTCTCCCAGCTGCATGGTGAAATTACCAGCTGTGCCACTGACACATTGGCTGAGTGACAACCTATAGTGTCTTCTATCCATAAATGAGATAATTAATTTAAATGTTATGGCTCCTGTTTCACATTTTCAATGAGCTAAGAACAAAATCTGTGTCAAAATTAGGCTGTGTGTTATCCATTAAAATGTTTTGAGTTGTTTTTATTCTTTTCCATTTTCGGGGACTCTCAGAAGCTTGAAAATGATTTTTCTTTCTAAGTTGATCCTTTTTCCACTTGGCAAACATTGCATTTTTCCTTTCTGCAAAAGCCAGTGTGGCTTTGCCTGCAGTTCTTGTTTCCCTTTGCCTGCGTCACTTTCTGAATTGTCACTGTTCCAGCCCATCACAGGCACATGTTAGACCTGGACCTGCTGGAGCCTCTGACTTTCAAGGTGAAAGCCAGGGTTTTCCCAAGTATGATGGAGTGGCTACAGTGAAAATGAAAGTTGAAGGAAAAGGAATTTATTGCTTTTCCTTCAGGTGTGATGGAAACAAACCTGTTTTCAAAGAGGGGACTGATCTAGTCAGAGGCAGTGAGCTTGGAACGACCTGGCATAGTAGGCAAGAGTGGTAGGAGGCACTGGTGGCTGCTGAGGACAGAGGGTGGGGAGGAGTGAGAAGAAATCTGTGAATTGACCTTAAATGTGTAAGTAATTGCTAGAACCAGTCCCAGCTTTAAAGGCTTTCAAAGGGTATTTTAAAGGTTCTTCTCAAACAGTAGCTCTATATTTATAGCATTTGAAAATCAGTAAAGTGGGCCAAACACAGTGACTTAAGCTTGTAATCTTAGCACTCTGGGAGGCCAAGGTAGGAGGATCCCTTGAGTTCAGGAGTTAAAGACCAGCCTGAGCAAGAGCATGACCCTATGTCTACTAAAAATAGAAAAAATTAGTCATACACTGTAGTGGATGCCTCTCAGCTACTTGGGATGCTGAGGCAGGAGGAGAATCGCTTGAGCCCAGGAGGTTGAAGTTGCTGTGAGCTAAGCTGCCACCACAGCCTACTAGCCTGGGGCAACAGAGTGAGACTCTAAAAAAAGAAAAAGAAAAAATCAATAAAGTGATGTTTTTGTTTAGCATTGTTTTTAATCTCTCATTATTCTGAGGGGAAAAAAGAACATAAGGGAGCACAAACGGCACAAATAATTGACTATGTAATGGGAGAACTTAGGAAAGGCTGCTACAGTCCAGACAAAGTGGGATCATTAAACATGCAGAAGTTTTATAACTGGAGTTGATATGGAAGTATCATGGGAAGTTTTGGAAATTTAAGTACAAACTAAATTGCTGAGCAAAGGTGAGGTATATTATTTACCCTGGTGATCTAAGCACCTGTTAAAGTGCTTGGGGAATGTAGGAGTTAAATAAATATCGAAAGAGAGAAGCTGGGTTAGGAGGCAATAGGAAGACAGAGTCTGAGAAGCCATTAGACTTGGTGAATGGGTGCATAGGAGCCCAGACTCTGCCACTGTGCAGCATGTACATGCCGCAGACTTCAACTCGTCCCCCTAAAGCTATTGAAATTTTGAAAAGCTCTTAATGATGACTGCTTCCAGCTTTTAGGTGGGCTGGAAAAAATAAAGCAACTGTATTCTGGTTAAGGTGAATGATAAATTTTTGCCATTTTCTTTTGGCTGCCTGGATAAAGAGAATATTTAGCACTTGAAAAACATGTTATCAAAACAATCCCCAGATGAATTCTAGGGATTAATTCAGGGGAGCAAAAGTTAACCAAGTAGCAGTTACACATTCTTTTCCCCTATTCTATTTTAGTATGTGGCTTGAGATGCTGCTTACACCAGAACAGCATTTTACAGAAGATGTAAGCCAAGCTGCTTCTCACTTTAAAAAAAAAAAAAAAAAAGAATTTCACTTTGTCACCCTTAGTAGAGTGCTATGGAGTTATAGCTCATAGCAACCTCAAAGTCTGGGGCTCAAGTGATCCTCTTACCTCAGCCTCCCAAGTAGCTGGAACTACAAGTACCTGCCTAACCCCCCACTATTTTTAGAGATGGGGTCTCGCTCTTGCTCAGGCTGATCTTGAACAATACACCAGCCTTGGCCTCACAGAGTACTAGGATTATGGGTGTGAGCCCCGTGCCCAGCCTGCTTCTCACTTTTCATGGAGCCTTTCTGTATAGTCAATAGGGTTAACTGCTTTTCCCTAAGAGACATGAGCAAATAATTATAAAAATGTTCTTCAAAATGACCTTATTATCAGAAATGTGGATAAGGGGAATGAGTAACACCTTACAAAATTCAAACATTGCTATGGCTTACAGAAAAAGATATGTTAGCATTATTGTTTAGAGAGGTGAAAAAGATCCAGTTAGAAACAGGTTAGAAAGCTTGAACTGGTGTTACACACTCATAAAAACAGCAAGAAGTTCCCTACTGATAAGAACTTTGAATTATGGAAAGAACATGTTATGACTGATCATTCATTTTAAGAAATTTGAATACCAGATTTATAAGTTTCATATGTTTACAATGTCAGAATTTCCATATTCTGCCATAAAGAATAAAATCCTCCAGTGGAATCAGCTGTAAAATTGCAAAGGACAGCAAATTCCATTTGTTAACAAAATACCATTTTGCATTTTTGGTCTTCCTGAAATCACATTTAAACCACATATACAAATCTTTGACACAAGTAATCTTTAAAATATACTTACAACTGACAGTTTGTGAAAAACAGGTTTGCCGGGCTAAATAATTGTTTTTCTCTAAAGACAGGTGTTGTATGCTCAACTCAGTTGTGTCCACATTGTTAAAGCTCCAGATGCTATTTTGCCAAAGATTTGTTTACACAAAGCAATTATTTTGTAGATAAGTCTTGTTAGTGGAGACAGTGCCTAGACTTGGTCTGTTGGTGTTTAATTATTCCTAAGCCAACTTTCCTGTTTTAGTTTTTCAAGGAGCCATGATTCATCTCTGAGATGTCATGCAGGGAGAAAAAAACTTTCACTCTGGTCACCGTTGTGGGAAAGCCAAATCGGATGGTGTGTGCGGTGGGTCTCAATCTTCCTAATGCCGCGGCCCTTTAATACAGTTCCTGTGGGTCACGACAAGTTGAGAACCGCTGGTGTAGAGGTTGGGCAGACAGGGTGTGAATTTCCCTGCTTTCTAAATGGGAACTGGGAGAGGCATATATAAGGCAAACTTACAGTCTTCAGGTCATAGAAAAGGAGTTCCCATCTTTGTTATAGAGGTTTCATTGAGAATTCACCCAGAGTATTTGCTTATTTTTTCTCATAATCTCCAAACTACTTTTTCCTCTGATTGCCATCCATTATACCTCAGTTGTGGTTCAGGAGACAAAAAGGCCATCCTGGGAACCAGGAGCTTTGGCTTTTACTCCCAGCTTTGTCAGTACCATAATTAAATGTGGTGTCTTGAAGCTGATCAGTTAGCTTGTCTGAGCGTAGTTTCTCCTCCCTGTCAACTGGGAATACTGCGTATAATAAGCTCCAGTAGGAGGAGCATGGTCCTGTGCTCCACTGGCTTTGAAATAAGCCACTCCCTCTGCTGGGAAGGGGATTCCCTGCCATTGGAAACACTAAGCTACCCTCCGCCATGACTCACGTTCCCTGGGGCTCCTGCACCTCATCACATTTAGATATTGTAGATCTCAAAAAACAATTTGCATGAATTACAATGGCGATTTACATGTCAGAGTGGTCATGGGGTTCCTTGTGATTCACTTTGGGAGCACCTGTCATCCCTTTATACCCCAGGTGGCATTCCAGAGCTTGGTTGCCCCCCTGCTGCCCTGCCCAGTCCATGCTCTCTTCTCTGTCTCCTGTCATACCTTCTTTATCTTTCTTCCCCTCCTCACTTAGACTTCTGCCCAACCATTGGGGTCCACATTGAAGCCCATTTTCATCTCCTTCACATCCTCTCCCACCTTCCTGTTTTTTGTTTTTTGTTTTTTTTTTGGAGACAAAGTCTCACTATGTTGCCCTCGGTAGAGTGCTGTGGCATCACAGTTCACAGCAACCTCTAACAGCTCACAGCAACATCTAACTCTCAGGCTTAAGCGATTCTTTTGCCTCAGTTTCCCAATTAGCTGGAACTACAGGTGCTTACCACCCCTGGCTATTTTTTGTTGTTGTTGTTGTCATTGTTGTTTAGCAGGCCCAGGCTAGGTTGGAACCCACCCGCCCTGTGCATGTGACTGGCACCCTAAGCACTGAGCTACCGGAGCCGAGCCCCACCTATTTTTTTCACAAAGTCCTCTAGAGACTGGGTGTGGTGGCTCACGCCTGTAATCCTAGTACCCTGGGAGGCTGAGCTGGGTGGATTGCTTGAGCTCACTAGTTTGAGACCAGCCTGAGCAAAAGCCAGATGCATCTCTACTAAAAATGGAAAAACTAAGGCAAGAGGATTGCTTAAGTTGGAGGTTGCTGTTTGCTATTATGCCAAAAAACTCCACCCAGGGTTTTAGCTTGAGACTCTTTACAAAAAAAAAAAAAAAAAAAAAAAAGCCTTTAGGGCAGTGCTTTTCAACCTTTTTTATCTCATGGCACACTTGAACTTAGAGTTAAACCTCCACAGCACACATAAATTATGTTGAAAAAAAGGAGAAGATAGATAAAAAGAGGAATATACATACAGTACTTTGAACTTCTTTCAAAAATAATTTAATTAATGACCTTTAAAAATTTTCCAGGCACACCTAAGATCCTGTCATGACACTCTACCCTAGGGGTGGGCCTGTTTCCCCCAACTCCTTTCCAGCTGCCTCAGTCAGCTGGTGCTGCAGGAATTCTGCCCTTGGGTCTACTGGAAAATAAACTTAATTGTCACAAATGTTCCCCTTTTTTTTTCCTAGCACAACTCCTTTGTTTTAAGGGCTTTCTTACTAGTGACTGTGGAAAGAATAAAACTCTAAGCATTGTGGGAGCTAGACACATAAGAGCTTAGGGACTACTGATGAACTTGATTTAAATGGGAATTGGACAAGATCTCTCTCCATGCCTTTCCTTTACCCTCTTTAGGAGTCCCTTTTTATTTCTGAGACTTAAGAACTCAATCAGGCCTCCCACCTTCTCCTTTTTATCAGCCAGTTCTAAAACAGACTGATAATCCTTGGATCTTGGTGAACAGAAGATGTCTTATCTAAGTCCCATAGTTGGTCAAATGCTATGGCATCGTCATAGCTTACAGCAATCTTAAACTCTCATGTAACCATCTATATGGTTAAGATACTTCACACTACCCCCAAAAATCCATGTTTCTGGCTACTTTTGAAAAAGGGCTGGTAACTGCAGGGTGGATGTATCAGCCAGCACTGAATCATGACTGCCTTGTCTGGGGCCCTCTCTCTCTGTGGTCTCTTACCTCTTACCTTACCTTTCATTTTTGTAGGTTCCCTGACTGACCTGCATTTGTGTCCATCCTGCCAGCCTTTTTCTGAGGACCTTAGTGGGCAGTAGAAGTAGTAAGAGATGTCTTGGGGGGTCTGATAGATGTTTGGGGGAACTAAATGTATGCCGTGTAAGTGAAGGCAGTGGGCTTACTGTACACAGTTGCAAGACAGACTTTGATGTAATGAACCCTTCTTTACGGTTCTGGTGGTGCCCGTTGGCATTCTGACAAAGTAGTTAATGCTTATTGGATTATTTATATCTTGGTAGATTTCTGGATTTAAGAGTTAGTGTGTGTCCTCATAGAGTCCCCTTCCTCTTTATATTAGAAAGTCAGATTAGTTCATTCCCTAATGGAGAACCTATTTATATACTTAGAATCATAAATTTATACAGATGATGCCTTCACAAGAATTTACTCCATGTCCTCTTTTTAAAGTTTAGATAATAAAATCATTAGAGAGGAATACCTCGTCTAGAGTCTTAGCACCAGTAGCAAACCATTTCGTCTCACTCCCAACTCCAGGCTCAGCTTTAGACCATACTACAAATGAGATTTCATAGATTTCTCTCCTCTGAGAGGAATCAAGTGTAGACTCTTTTTTTAATATTATTTTTTGGGACAAAGTCTCACCCTATTACCGTGGGTAGAATGCTGTGGCGTTATTGTAGCTCACGGCAACTTCAAACTCTTGGGCTCAAGAGATCCTCCTGCCTTGGTCTCCTGAGTAGCTGGAACTACAGGTACCTGCCATAATGCCTGGCTAGTTTTTCTATTTTTAGTAGAGTCAAGGTCTTACTCTTGCTCAGGCTGGTCTCAAACTCCTGAGCTCAAGCAATCTACCCACCTCAGCCTCCCAGAGTGCTAAGATTACAGGCATGAACCACTGTGCCCAGCCAAGTGTAGACTCTTTACATGGAAGAGAAGAAATGGGTTTTGGCACCAGTGCATACAAGGGTTCAAATCTAGGTTTGCCATTCTATTATTTGGGCAAGATTAGGTGAGCTGTGTAATCTCCATAAACTTCTTTTTCCTTGTCTTAGAACAGGGACCATAATATGTATTAATACTTCACTTCTTGTGTGAACTATGTGTAGAAGGAACCTCCGTGATAAGTTCCTGGGTCTTCCCAATACCTACACCTTTGTCATTGGGTTAAATTCTTCCAAAACTAAAGAGCATAATAAAGAGTTAATAAATTTTTTGAAACTGAGACCAAGGAATGTCTGCACAGTGCCCAGTTTGGATGATGCGGTATTCCGATGGTTTTCATGTTGATTTTCATGCCACAGTGAGCCCCTTCAGGCATGAAAACAACCAAGGATTGTTTGCTTCTCTGTTCTTTCTTTTTTGGCCCTCTTATGTTTTCATCACAGACTCTAGCCTTTCCAAAAGCAGTGTGTCAGGATTTACCAATGAATTCCAGCTCTCTCCTGCTGGGCCACCATTCAAGGATATTTTTCTGCAACTGCCAGTTCTCAAGGACTCATCAACACGTATCAGATTCGCAAACAACCGTAGTTCCCCAGTTCAGTTTCTGGTCTTCTTGGGGCTTCTTCTGAGGCTTTGCCTCTATCATTGCTCTGTTCAGATCTTTCCCTCCCGAGACTTCCTCTTGAACCTACAGCTTAACATTTAATTGATATCTGGTCATTTAACTTCTGTTAATTTTCTCTCTCCCCAAATTAGATTTTGAGCACTTTAAGAGCCAAAGTCTCTGGCTTTATTATTATCCCCTAGGGAGCTTAGCTATGTGTCAGTGCTTAGAGTGGCCTTTGATTAGTAGCTGAAGGGTAAGGAACTGGAAGGTGCCAGTTAAACCCAAGGGAAAGGAACAGCACCTGGTCCCAGATCCCCCCCAGAGCACCACACTGTGTTCCTTCTCTCAGTTAAATATCTCCTCACCTAACACCCTGTGGTCCTCTCTGGATCCCACTGAAAGGTGAATGGAGTTTAGGTGACCCTTGAGCTGCCTCCTGGATTACTGATGTTACTTTGACTCTCTCCCCACAACTAATGGGTCTGCTCTGCCCTCTTTGTTATCAGAGAGTGAGGACTCCTTTTCTCTGAGTGCCATGGCAAATTTAAAACAGTGTAAAGCTCCCTTTGGATTGAAAAGGATTAGGCACAATAACTGGGAGAATGCCAGAAAGGCTGTGTTGACCAGTGTGATGAAAAAGTGTCAAACGGTCTATGAAGCTAGTGTATGATGCACCATAATCATATCAATGTACACAGCTGTGATTTAATAAAAAAAAAAAAAAAGAAAGAAAGAAAGAAAAGGATTAGGAAACATAGCCAAGCCTTATGAACTGAGATTTTCCTCTATTACCATTCAACAAAATGCTCACTTAATTCTTAAAGAAAATGCTGTTTCTTATTGAATAACTTTTTTTTTTTTAAGATGGCCAGGAACCATTAATCCAGAATTTTTTTCTGAAGTCATCTCTCTAAATTCATAAACCGTAGATGTCAAAGCTGTCTTTTGGAGTTATTTATTCCTGAATTTGTTGCTATTTTACGAACTTTTTGCTATTTGCAAATAAAAAATAATTGTAAATTGATCTGCAAATAATTGTAATTATCTGTAAATGAGTAAAAAATAAATTTTTTACAAATTTGTTTTTATTTTGCATTGAGTAACTGCTCTTAGACCTGAGGTAGGCACCATGGAAAATGGAGATGACTAGAACACATGGCATTTGCGCTCAGATGAGTTCGTAGTCAAGGACACAGGAATGGCCTCAAGTCTAAGCCTGAAGAGGAGGGGTGATGTGGACCAGGAACTGATGACCTGCCTAAATGTTCCAGATGGAAACGTCAGAATGATTCTTAAATCCCAGGCCCTCTTTTAGGAGGTGAGAACAGGTTATTGAGCCATTATCTCGTTATCCCAGACTTCACGAACTACATAGTAAAGAATATGGTGTAAGGCTTCACCATGAATGACAGAATAGTTCTAGAAGTCAAGAGCAGCAAAGGCACTTCAAAAAGCCTAGATCAAATTGGCCCTTTAGGTCCGCTTTTAAATCAGTAACAGATAAGTCCCAGAAGAGGAAGCCTGTTTCACAGCCAGGGAACAAAACTGCCATGAAAGGCCAGACGCCCATACTCTCTTGGGAGTAATCAGCCAACTTGTATTTTTCAGAGTGATTGTAAGCACAAAATGATAAAGCTAGGTAAAGGATAAACTACAGACCATTACTTCATGATGGAATTGCATAATCAGTTAGGGAATCATAAATTTGGAAGGTTTGGGGGGTTATGGAAAAATAATTTAAAAGCAATCCTAGTAAAATAAAAATAACCCATGACTAAAAATATATGCAGAATCATTTTATCTCACTTGGGACCTGAGAACAGTAAAATATCCGAGTTGGATTCTAATCCACTAGAATAATAAATTTGTTTTGAGACTCTGAAGTAATTGTCTGACTTCTTTTGTCTGCTGAACCAGTGCAGATTTGGGGAGTTGTATGTTTTAGTTATTGGCAAAACACTGTAAATATCCAGGTTACTGTATTTTTATTACAAAGAGTAGGAAACTTCCATCAAAAGAGTTGAAGGGTTAGGATAAATTGTGGATAAACAATAGCTTTTGGTCAAGTCAAAATACAGCCTAATACTCTGCCCTGGAATAAATTTAATAAGTTCTATATTTAGTCCTTAGATAAACTCTAATACTTGTGATGAGAGGGAAAGGTCTTCTGAATTGTTTTTTGTTTGTTGTTTCATCAATAGAGCAAATACAAGAAAGGCTTGACAATCTCATCAGATTATACTTTTTCCTGTGATATCAGTTTAGATCTTTTAGGTTCTTTCCAACTTTAGGAGTCTTTGATTCCCTGATTCCAAAGTGATGTGCTAGGAAATTCCACCAAAGCAGGGCTGCTGGGAACAGGCTTCACTGACCATGGAGCACAGATCACTGACATATCGGGATGCACTGTGTGACCAAACTTGGCATCTGTGTTTCTCAGTAGCAAATGTGGAGAATGAATTATGGTTTAATAAACACCCAAATCTTATTGGGCTTCCCTATAATAACATAATAACTTGCTCTGATAA
Organism: Loris lydekkerianus; assembly: GCA_963574355.1. NCBI lineage: Eukaryota > Metazoa > Chordata > Mammalia > Primates > Lorisidae > Loris > Loris lydekkerianus. The sequence continues at coordinate 33,083 of CAUYPK010066811.1, read as the reverse complement.
AACAAATGAACTATAAAATTGTTCAAGAAAGTTTAGGCTGGGCATCGTGGCTCACGCCTGTAATCCTAGCACTCTGGGAGGCCACAGTGGGAGGATTGTTCAAGTTCAGGAGTTTTAAGGTCAGCCTGAGCAAGAGTGAGATCCCGTCTCTACTAAAAATAAAAAAAAATTAGCTGGGCATCATGGGGACACCTGTAGTCCTAGTTAATGAGGAGGCTGAGGCCAGAGGATCACTTGAACCCATGAGTTGGAGATTGCTGTGAGCTGGGCTAAAGCCATGGCACTCTAGCCTAGAGTGAGACTCTGTCTCAAAAAGAAAAAACCCAGAAGTTTAGTTCCACCTCCACTCTGACCAAATTGGATGACATTATTTCCCTAAAGTAGAGATTTCAGGTAACTATGACATTCACCAAAATATCCAAATCATGTTTACAGGTGCTAGGTGAGGTGGCTCACACCTGTAATCCCAGCACTCTGGGAGGCCGAAGCTGGTAGATCGCTTGAGCTCATGAGTTTGAGACTAGCCTGAGCAAGAGTTAGACCCTGTTTTGACTAAAAATAAAAAACTGAAACAAGAAGATCACTAGAGCCCAAGAGTTTGAGGTTGCTGTGAGCTATGACGCACAGCACTCTACCAATGGCAACAAAGTCAGACTCTGTCTCAAAAAAAAAAAAAAAAAATCATGTTTACGTGGAAGGTCATATAATGAAATGATAATTAAATTAAATTGGTTGAATGCTTTATTTTTACTTTCCATCAATTTTAGATATTAAAATGCAGATTAAAACACTTATCACTCATTTTATTTTTTGGATTTCAATCATAAGGAATAGTGAATCTTGCTCCTATTCTATATAGGAGTATCTTAGTCTCTTTAGGCTACTAATCTGGGTGTTCATAAACTACAGAAATCTGGAAAGTCCAAGATTAAGGTGTCAGCCAATTTGGTATCTGGTGAAGGCTTGCTTTCTGGTTCATAGATGATTGTCTTCTCACTCTAACCTCATATGGGAGGAGGGTTGTGGGAACTTTCTGGGGTCTCTTTTATAAGGCACTAATCCTATTCATGAAGGTTCTGCCCTTATGACCTACTCACCTCCTGAAGGCTCCACCTCCTGACACTATCATCTTGGAGATTAGAGTTTCAAATGTGGATTGGGGGGCACACACAGAAGTAATTGGGATCTTCAGGTTTCTAGGCTAATCTAGATACACCCCACTTCTTTGTTCTTTTCTGAGTTGACTTTTCTGATCATAGTGTGACCAGATAAGCATACAGTATTCTAAGTATTTGGTCAGAACAATTTCTTCTGACCTTATTCAATATCTTTGTTTATATGATGAAGAATTTCACTTGTTTTTATTTCTGCTAGGCTCTGTTGGAATTGGAATTTTGTCTTCCAAATTTGTAGAACTTTTTACTAAATATGGAATGTTGTTATGATATTTTTCTCCCTTCTAGTCAAGAACTTTTTGTGTGTGAAATTTAGGAATGACTAACTCATCTTTGTGGTATTTTCTAAATCCATAATACACAAATGAATAGTCACATGTCCAATAGAAATATCAGTATATAGTAGCTTCTTATTTCTTTCTCTTTTAATACAAAATAAAAAGAGCAGCATTTAGGCTCGGCGCCCATAGCACAGTGGTTAGGGCACTGGCCACATACACCGAGACTGGCAGGTTCAAACCCAGCTCAGGCCAGCTAAAACAACAATGACAACTGCAACCCAAAAAATAGCCAGGCGTTGTGGCGGGAGCCTATAGTCCCAGCTACTTGGGAGGCTGAGGCAAGAGAATCACTTAAGCCCAAGAGTTTGAAGTTGCTGTGAGCTGTGATACTACAGAATTCTACTGAGGGCGACATAGTGAGACCCTATTTCAAAAAAGAAAAAAAAAAAGCAGCATTTTCACTATTAAAAATGTCCTGAATTCATGTACAACCAATTTCTGCAATCTCTGTTGTCATCAATGATAAAGATGGCAGAATTTCACCTTTATACTTACTGAATGGAATATATTGGATTTTATACTACAATACAGACCAGTGGTTCTCAACCTTCCTAATGCCGCGGCCCTTTAATACGTATGTTCCTGTGGGGCTGGTATAGACCAAGATACTCCTTGAGAACAGAAAGTGGGGGTAATTGAGGACGAGTCTAGGCTGAGTTCTGTTTCTGACTTGGGCAAACAAGTCAAACTTCAGCTGCATTTGAAAGTGGGATATGTCTACTAGATGTACTATTAGAATTCAGAACGCAGTCTGGACTATAAATACTGATTTGACAGTAGTTGAAGAGAATAATTGTTTGAGATGACATAAATGTTGAGAAGCTTTCCTATGCAAAGTCTGTTACAGAAGATAAAGTTGAAAGTTTTGGGAGGATGGATCTAACAGAAGAAATACAGGGCCAATGTGGCATTGAGGGTGCAGGAGAGAATTATTCGGGGCTCTAACTATAAACAGTCTCATATTTATTCTTCTATGGATGTTGGAAGCTCATTGAAAGATCAATCTTGTAACTTCAGATTTATCATTGCTATTTCTAATTATTTGAGTTAATAGTTTCACATGCCCATTAAGGTTTTTTATTGTTGTCGTTTAAGAGGGTCTCACTGTCACCCAGTTGAAGTACAGTGGCATGGTCACAGCTGGAGTTCATAACAGCTCACTCCTGGGCTCAACCTATCCTCCTGCCTCAGCCTCCTGAGTTGCTAAGACTATAGGTGATTTTTTTTTCCTACAGAGATGGAGTGTCTCTAGATTGCCCAGGCTGGTCTCAAATTCTTGGACTCAAGTGATCCTTTCACCTCAGTCTGTCAAATTACTGGGATTATAGTGTAGGCCACTGCACACCTGGCCAAAGTTTAGAAACTATAGTTGTTTTTAGCTTTTTATTTTGACATCATTTTAAATGTACACTAAAGCTGCAAAATAGTAAAGAATTCTGCATTCTCTACCCAGCTTTCACCCTAATGTTAACATTTTATATACTCGTAGTACAGTTATCAAAACTGAGATGGTAAGAGTGGCACAAAACTGTTTAAATTACAGACTTGATTCAGATTTTACTAGTGTTTCCACAGTTGCTCTTTTTCTGTTTTCACATTGAATCCAGAATCCATATTGCATTTACTTGTTAGGTCTATTTCATCTTCTCCAGTCTGTGACGGTTCTTTAGTCTTTCCTTATCTTTCATGATATTTACAGTTTTGATGAATACTCATCAATTATTTTGTATACAGAGACCACAATTGTATGATCAGATGATGGTATTCATTCTTTATTTCTGAATGAAACTTTGAGTTTTATTAAGAAGACTATATTTCATGTTTGTCAAAATCCTGATAACTAGTCAGAATCCATTTTAGCAGAGCATGGTTATTTTGACTTTTTTCTTGAGAATCTGTCATTACTTAGAAATTTCTCCCTCTTTCATTAAAAGGAAATGATACTTTCTCTGTTCTACCTGCTATTACGATTAGTGAAATATCAAGTGAGGAATAGCAATTTTCACAGTATATCCTTTCTAAATTAATAAACTTGGCTGGGCGTGGTGGCTCACGCCTGTAGTCCCAGCACCGTGGGAGGCCGAGGCAGGTGGATTGGCTGTGTTCAGAGGTTCGAGACCAGTATCAACAGCAATGAGCCAGAGTAAGACCCTGTCTCTAGTAACAACATCAAAAAAAAAAAAAAAAAAAACAAAACAGCCAGACATTGTGGTGGGCGTCATGTAATTCCAGCTACTGGGGAAGCAAGGGGACAGAGCATAGCCAGAGGAAGAACATCTAAAAAAAGAAGAAAGAAAATGAACAACAACAGAAAGTACTTCAAACGAACGAGCAAGCTGAAATTAAAAATAAAATTAAAAATTAAAAAAGAAATGAATAAACTTACACCTTACAAGTCATCTTTTAAAACCATATGCAGATCCTCAAAAAGTTAAATATAGAACTATCATATGGTTCACTGATTTCACTCCTAGGAATATACACAAAAGAATTGAAAACAGGGATTTATGTAGACACTTAACATACCAGTGTTCATAGCAGCATGGTTCACATACCCAAAAGGTGGAAACAACACCCCTCCATCAAAAGATGAGTGGGGAAACAAAATGTACAGTATATACACACAATGGAATATTGTTCAGACACAAAAAATAAAATTTTGATACATGGATGAACCTTGAAAACACCATGCTAAATGAAATAAGGCAGACACTAAAGGACAAATACTGTATTATTCTCCTTATTTACTCAGAATAAACAAATTCACAGGGATGGAAAGTAGCATAGGGGTTACCAGGGACTAGAGAAAGGGGGAAATGGCAGTTGTTTAATGGATACGGAGTATCTACTTGTAATAATGAGATTCTGGAAATGGCTAGTGGTGTGGTTGCATAGCACTGTAAATGTACTCGACACCACTGAATTGCGCGTATAAACAGCAGTTACAAGAGGCCAGGCTTAGTGGCTCACGACTATAATACTAGCCGAGGCAGGTGGATTGCTTGAGCTCACAACTTCAAAACCAGCTTGAGCAAGAGTGAGACCCCCTCTCTTCTAATAACAGGAAATCTGAGGCAAGAAAATCACTTGAGCCCAAGAATTGGACATTGCTGTGAGCTATGATGCTGCAGCACTCTACCCAGGGGACAGCTTGAGACTTCATCTCAAAAAAAAAAAAGTAGTTACAAGGGTAAATTCTATGTAATATGTAATTTACCATCACTTTTAAAAAGCCTTATATACTCATAGCTTTTCTGCCTCCCGTTTATTGGATGACTTTAATCCAATATATGGGGTTTTTTTTGTATTCCACAGGTTAAATTTTTCCCAAGAAGCCCTAAATAGCATTATCATTCTAAAGCTAACCTTATTAAAATTGGGCAGCGCCTGTGGCTCAAGGAGTAGGGCGCCAGCCCCATATACCTGGGGTGGCGGGTTCAAACCCAGCCCCAGCCAAAAACTGCAAAAAAAAAAAAAAATTGTATTTCATCTATTAGAAATTTGAAAAAGTTTGACTGTGAAGTGGGTGATGCAAAAAAATAAAAGGAAAGAAATTTGAAAACTTTCATCTCAAATTTATTTGATTAAGATAATTTCTGATACTTGTATCTGATTAGTTATGAAAGTCAATAATAGAAACATAAGCAGATTTTCACCAGGGGTTCATTTTATCCTGTTGGCTTAGATTTTGTGGTAGACATTTACATAAAGTTTAGATTCTGAATGAGTTCACAGAATGTACCACATTCATCAAAGCCCCTGGTCTTATGCCTCAAATTCTTAGGAAGTAGAAAGAAATACAGATGCCTGTTTACTATAGGGAATCTAGGAGCTATAGCATACCCATGAGTTCCCAGACTCATGACGCCATTTTGCCAGCTTGTTCAGTCTCAAGACTGGCAGCTCCCCCAGAATAACATGGAATAGAGACAAGACAATCCTCAGAAGAAAGGAATAGGGAGCAAAACAAAGATAGATGTCTATCTAGTGTACCAGGTCATTTCATTAATTCATTCTGTGAATGTTTCTTGAGCGCCTGTTATGTGGTAGGCGCTATTCTAAGGGTGAGGGATGTATCAGCTAACAAAAAAGACACATATTGCTACTGTCATATAGTTTACCATGGAACTGATCTGTTTAGCTCCATGTTGGAACTTGAGCAGCTAGCATAAAGTGCTTAGACTTCCATGGTTAACCTGTCTCCTACTTGTTGAAGTCATTGCCTTCGAGGTAGATAGCAAGCTAGTATGCATGCCAGAGTGGCATCCTTAAGAGGTCTGCTATCATTTCTAAGGTTCAAACCGGTGGATACTATTGCTGTGATTTAAGGGGCTTTGAGCATCTAGAATGAGAAGGTGAATGGTACTGTTTTAACCCTGGTGGACATGTTGGCAAGAGTCAGTCAAATTACTACAGGATTTCAGTCTCAGACCAAAATGGGATGAAAAATCAGGAGCCTTGGTGGAATTCTGCATTTGGGGGCTAAAGCTGAGGTTCTCTAGACACACAGGAATGCAGGGGTTTTCCATACACATACCAGATTCAAGCATAAGGCAGAAATATTAATTCCATTTTATAGACCAAGTCCCTGGAAAGGGTAGTGTCCTGCCAATCTTGGTTAGATTGACTTGGGACATGGTCAGGGTACAGTCTGTTAAGAGAAAAATATCTTCAGACAGTAAATGACTACAAGATGCTGGTAGATAGTAGCTATCAGCAAATAAAAATAATTGTTAGTATTTATTTGTTAGCCAGACCCATATTTTTTTCACTTAACCCTCAAAACAACAAATATGGAAAAAGCCTCTTAGATATCAGAGTCTAATTATAAGTATTAAAAATTCAAGTAGAACATGGTTAGACAAAAAAGGAAATTTTCAGTACTGATGATCCAGTACTGAAGACAGACTCTGAGCCTTCTCCACCCATCCTCCCCCATCCTGACCTCACTGTCTGTGCAGTGGGATAACATTTTTCCCTTTGGGGGATATCAGAAAATAAAGTTATATATTTCAGCTCTGGAAACCACATTCAGTTCTGGGCACCACAATTTTAAAGGGCCATTGACAAATTGGAGCTTGTTCAGAAGAAAATGACCCAGATGGTTAGGAAATACGAAACCAAGTTATATGAGAAACAGTTGGAGGAAGTGAGGAGATTTAGCTTAAAAAAGAAAAGATTAACCAGAAAGTATTCCAGAGAAACTCAATCTTCAGATTACAGAAGAGATACTACAAAAATGAGAGATTCATCATGTTCTGCTCATTGGTGTCTTCCAGAACAGGGTCCTTGGTAGGGGAGATACAGGAAGAGCATAGAAAAGAAACTGATACAAACTAAAACCATACAAAAATGAATGGGCATCACTGGAGGCAGGTACTAAGCCCTCCATTGCTGGAGTTATTCTAACACAAGGTATCAGCCAGCACCTTCAAATATCCTCTGGGGTCGTCCCACTTCTCCCATGGATAGTCACCTCTTTTCTTCCTTCTCTAGTACTTTCTATCTCTCTGAAGTGTTTCCACGGTTCCCTTGTATTCAATTCCACACATATATATACACACATCAGCCTCTCCTCAGTGGTTCTTAAACTTAATGTGTCCTTTTTGCAACACATCCTTTTCTATCTTAAAATGAAATTCATAGTTAATGTAACCTATGTTCATAATTCTAAAAATGCAATAAAAAATCCCTAATCATAATAAAAAGGAAAAATAAAAGGAAAGTAATTTATAGCCAAATAACATGTTTTGCAATATGTAAATATCCAGGCATGACCATATCAGGAGACATAATCAAGCAGACAGATTCTGAAATATAGACTCTCCATGCCGAGGACAGCTGCAGTTTAGACTGATCTAGGTGCAATGTATGATGACACAAAACTGAGCAGTTTTGCTATCCATAGTATAATTTTTTTAAACAATGAACATAAAGTTCCAGACAAAACAAAGTACAGTCTTCCTCCATTTCCATGGAGGTTCTATTTGGGACAATTCAGTGTGTGTACACATATAAAACATGCAAACAAAAAAAAAAAATTTTTTTTTTTTTTTTGAGACAGAGTCTCACTTTGTCACCCTTGGTAGGGTACGGTGGCATCATAGCTCACAGCAACCTCAAACTCTTGGGCTCGCCTCCCTAGTAGCTGAGACTACAGGTGCCCCTCCACTATGCCTGGCTATTTTTTAGAGATGGGGTCTCACTCTTGTTCAGCCTGGTCTTGAACTACTGAGCTCAATTGATCCACCTGCTTTGGACTCCCAGAGTACTAGGATTATAGGTATGAGCCACTGTGCCCGGCCTTGTAAAAAACATTTTTGTCTTTCTGTGTAAAACAGAATCAGGTTTTAGGCTTAGATAACTATAAATGGATTATCACCCACATGGATATCCAACAGGACATTTGAAAGTTAAGGTGGGGCCTGGTGTGGTGGCTCATACCTGTAATCCTAGCACTCTGGGAGGCTGAGAAATGAGGATTACTTAAGGCCAGGAGTTCAAGACCAGCCTGGGCAACACAGAACACTCCCTCCCCCCCTCCCCCCATCTCTACAAAACAGTAGAAAAATTAGCTGAGCTTGGTGACACGGGCTGGTAGTCCCAGCTATTCAAGAGGCTGAAGCAGGAGGATCGCTAGAGCCCCAGGAGTTTGAGGTTGTAGTGAGCTATGATGACACCACTGCACTTTTACTCAGGCAATAGATGAGATTCTGTCTCAAATAAAGAAAAAGAAAATCTAGATTGAATGAGTTGAAGAGTAGGTGGGAGATGAGGAAAGGGAGACAGTGTATGTATACAACTCTTCTGAGAAATTTTGTTGTAAAGGAAAGTTGAGAAATGAGGCAAAAACTGCAGAAAGAAATAAGATCAAGAGAGAATTTCAGAAAGGCTCCAGTAGAGTAGGGTAGATTGAGAATAAAAATGAAAGAGAAAGATAATTATATAAACTTCCCAAGAAGGCAGGAGGGGATGAGATTCGGGGGCAAGCAGAGGAAGTAATCTTAAATTAGAGGAGAGACCTTCTTGCTGGAAGAAAGAAAATGGTTTGGTAGTAAAAAAGTGAAGCCATTCTCTTTCAATGACTTTTTTTTTCTTTTTTTCTTTCAAAATATGTAAGAAAAATTTTATTTGTTCAAGGTGTACAGTGTGATGGTTTGCTATATATGTACATTGTATAATGATTACCTCAATAAAATTAATACATTCTTCACTAAAAAAAAAAAATCAAGATGGATGTAGGACTGTACTTCATTGTATTAGTCCCAAGAATTGCAGAATGTCACTATCCCTGGCACCTGTCTACTATGTACAAGTGCCCCTCTGAGTTCCCCTATGTGTTGCCACTCATCGAAAACCAGACCATGACTTGAGTCAGTATGTGAGATACAGGAGGGCAGGGTCCAGTTTTGTTTCTCTTTTACTTTCCTTAATGCCTAGTACAAGAGACAGTCTATGTTTGTTAGTGAATGCAACAGAGAGGATGCCTAGATGTTCCTCATGTATTTCAAACTAAAAGTGAACCAAGGTATCATCTTCCATTCCCTGCTCTGACTCTCAATCTGTTTTACCATAGTCTCAAAAGCTATGGGTTCATCTGCCTCACCACCTGTGTCCAGTAGGTAATTTTGCTTCTGGCTTGGAAACCCTTCTTGACTCTGGCCTCCTCCATTACCCTGCTCCAGCCTTCCTTTTGCTCTTCATCTGGGCTGTTATCACAGTTTTGTTTTCCTGCTTTTAGGCTCCCCCCTTTGAAATACACACTGAACTCTAAACACTCCTTGGACCTTCAAGGCCCTCTAAACACTGGTTACTAGAGTAACTGTTGCTTTTTCCCCTGTAAAGATTCTTCCTCATGCATCAACTTAAATGTCCTTTCCTCTGTGAAGTCTTCCCAAGACCTGAATTACTCAGAGTTTCTGTTAATATTCTTGTTGTAATATTTCTTTTTCTTTTCTTTTCTTTTTTTCTTTTTTGAGACAGTCTCCCCCTGTTGCCCAGACTGGAGTGCTATGGCATCATATAGCTCACAGTAGCCTCAAACTTTTGGGCTCAAGTTATCCTTCTGCCTCAGCCTCTCAGGTAGCTTAGACTACAGGTGCCCATGATGATACCTGGGCTCATTTTTCTATTTTTAGTAGAGACAGGGTCCTGCTCTTGCTCAGGCTGGTCTCAAACTCGTGAGTTCAAGTATTCCACCCACCTTGGCCTCCCAGAGTGTTGGGATTACAGGCGTGAGCCAGTTCACCCGGCCTTGTTGTGACATTTCTTGAGTTAAACTTTATTAGTTCACATCATGTAGTGTCTGCTCTACTGAGAGTTTCTTGAGTAGAAGTTTACCCAGGCTTTGGAGTCAATGGCCAGAGTTTGAATCCCATATAATACAGTGCCCTTGTGGTTTGGGGTAAAGTCCTTAATCTCTTGAAACCTCAGTTTTCTTATAGCAACTGTCTCACAAAGATACTGAGAATTAAATACAATGCTTATCCCGTGGTGTCTGTGGCTCAATGGGTAGGGCACCGGCCCCACATACCAAGGGTGGTGGGTTCAAACCCAGCTCCAGCCAAACTGCAACAAAAAAATAGCTGGGCATTGTGGTGGGCGCCTGTAGTCCCAGCTACTGGGGAGGCTGAGGCAAGAGAATCGCCTAAGCCCAAGAGCTGGAGGTTGCTGTGAGCTGTGATGCCACACACTCTACCAAGGGTGACAAAGTGAGATTCTGTCTCTAAATAAATACATACAATGCTTATAAGGTATTTAAAACAAAGCTTGAAATGTTATTCATCATTATTAGCTTTGTATCTGTCCAACACCTCATAGTAAGCATAATAGATAAGGTACTGACAGCTGGTTTTAAAAGACAGGAATGCTGATATTGTTAAATTCTGAGATTTTATGATTTAGTCACAAAAATGGAGGTTATATTTGGAAAGTATAGCCAGTTTTGGCTATAAATAAATTTATTCATGAAAAATACTCTTTAAAAAAGTGATCTGTTTTCCCCTCTAATTTTTTGGTCCATTAAAATGCATTGATTCTAAAACAATTGGAACTGGGCAGCACCTGTGGCTCAAAGGAGTAGGGCACCGGCCCCATATACCGAAGGTGGCAGGTTCAAACCCACCCCTGGCCAAAAACTCCAAAAAAAAAAAAAAAAAAAAAGCCTTGGAACCTTTAAAGTCTACAACCACTGTGGATAATTTAAGTGGTTGGAAATGCCTGTGTTTTAGATTTTGGCTTGTATCTTCCCAATGTGAAGTGTGCAGAACATCACCCTCTCTTATTGGTCTGGGATGGTGAAAGACAGGGAGCCCTCTCTTGTACCAGCTAAACTCAGTAACTACCCTGGAGTTCATTCCCTTTCAATTGAACATTTCTATTCTTATTCAACCTGTGGATCAGTTGTTTCATTGCTTTAAAAAGTCCTTCTTTAAAATGTCTTAAGTGCTGTTTATAGTATAAAATTGAACCCTAAATTTTAAAAACTTCCATAGTTAATACTCAGCTAAACGTTTAAAGGCTGACATTTAATCTCTGTGACTGGAACGCTCTGATTTCACTGTTTTCAGCTAGTAAATGTCACTGCAGGCATTGTTGCTTTCAATCGCACTTAAGCGCTTTCATCTGCAGTGGGTGCAGTGTGTCAGAGAATTCTTTGTGTGCTACCCTAGTGAGGAGGAAAAAAAGACTAAGCCCCCAGCCTTTAAACAGAGTGAAAACACTGCATGGAAGGCAAAGATGACGCTGTTTTTATATGGTGTTTGTGAACACACAATCCTGAGTTCTACCAGACACTCATAAAAAGCAACTGGATTAGCTCAGTAGGAACAGGGTCCCGCTGAGCTCATACGTGGTTGCCAGCCAAACTGCGTCCCCCTCCTTTGTGACTGGGCGGGGGAAAGGGTAGTAGATGCTATCATTACTTTAATTTCACTTTTGCCTGCAGGAGGAATCTTCTCAGCTTCTGGCTCCCCAAACCATTTTCAACCATGGTGTTTTATGTCTGAGTTTCTGAAGGCTACTGGCACATAGGCCAGCTCTCACTTTTCATCATTTTGACATGAAATGGAAAATCAGTTTGTGGCTGTTTTTGTAGCATATGATTTACTCCTGTGCATTTATCTGTCTCTCTCCCCTTTATATTTGTTGTATGGACATATTCTTCTCTGCAGCCTTTTGTTCTCCTGGGATTTTTATGTTCCTCCTCGTTCCCCTGCCTTCCTCCCAGCCCCCAAGTTCCGCGTCACTCATGCCTCCTTTCCGATCCCCAGGCTCTTGCTCGCCCCTTTAGTGGTCAACCAGCCTCATGCGCAGCTGCCTGCCTTTCTCCTCCCTGTCTGGCACGTGCTGCGGTGGGACCACTCCACTGCTTCTCCTCTTGTACCTGCAGGGCTCAGGCAGTGTTGGTCCATGATGTAGGTGACAACAGGCAGACCCACTAAACTTATCACTCATGCAGGTCGGAGCCTGTGGCTCAAAGGAGTAGGATGCCAGCCTCATATGTGGGAGGTGGCAGGTTCAAACCCAGCCCCAGCCAGAAACTGCAAAAAACAAACAAACAAAAAAAAACTTATCACTCATGCTGTTATAGAAAAGTAGAGTATCAACATTCTTAAGCAGACTTACATTTGTAAGGTAGGTAGTACCTTCATCAACCAGCACTTCCAATTTCCTGGAAGCCATATTAAAGCATGGACTGAAGCCTATAAATAGAACATCTTGTGCTTATTACCTATGGTGCCTTGGACAAATTACTGTCTTCATTTAACAAATATTTATTGAATACCTATACTTGTGCTTTGTGTTTGGCATTTAGGGAGCCACCTATTAATAGCCTCTGTCTACCCTGCTTATATTCATAACCAGTTGAGAAAAAAGACATAGAAATCAAATTATTATTATTGTTAGCTGTATCAACTGATAAAAGCAGCCAGAATGGAGGATGCAGTGTATATATGCAGCCACCATGGGCTTTCTGCTACTTCTCTCCTCAGTCAGACTGCAGGGTTGCCTCTGTGCTGTTCTGGTCAGCACAGTCAGGGTGGGAATAAATTTCAGGGGTTCTCAAACTACGGCCCGCGGGCTGCATGAGGCGGTGTGATTGTATTTGTTCCTGTTTTGTTTTTTTACTTCAAAATAAGATATGTGCAGTGTGCATAGGAATTTGTTCATAATTTTTTTTTTTTAACTATAGTCCGGCCCTCCAACAGTCTGAGGGACAGTGAACTGGCCCCCTGTTTAAAAAGTTTGAGGACCTCTGGGAGGATGGTCACACATGGGCAATAGATGAGCTTAAAAAAAAAAAAAGAGAAGAGTGAAAAAACCCATGGGGGCTTGCTGAGCTGAACATCCTTAATCTGTTCACCTAAACTCACCAATCAAGCAGGCCACACTTTGTCCCTAAAGAAGAATAGAGTGAGGAAGCTGAAAAGAAGAGATCTTACTTTTCCCTGCTGGGACCTGGAAACTCCCTTTCCTCTGAGAAATAGAACGTTGAGTATTCCCCCATAACTCTGAGCATTATACTTAACAAGTAATCACTATAGTAAACAAAATAAATATTACTAGTTAGTTTTCTCATCTGTAAAATGTGAATAATCATAGCTATACCCTGTTGTGGTTGTGGAGACTAAAATGAAATGAGACACGATTTGTAAAGAATGTGACTGTGTTAACGGCCAGTTCTGATCAGGACTACCAGAGGTAGAATTGGTCCTTGAGTACGGCATGATATATTTCTGTTGCCCTTTCTTCTCCTTCTCTTTCTGGCTGCTGAATTTGGTCATTTCCCCCTTCTTTAAAAAGTGAAGCTGCTGTTCCTAAAGTTTTTAATTTCCAGTAACCATAGGTTGAATTAATTCACACTGGCCAAATCTTTGCTAATCCTGGTTTATGTATTACAAAACTCATTAATTTGGACAAAGAAAGCATTTGGAACAATTAAGTCTGCCTTAGCACTGCAAAACTGGTTGTACCTGAATGGTCACCAAAGTGTAATACATGGCTACAAACAGGTATTATTACTTGGGAAAAACATTTCTCCATTTCTCACATTTGTTGTTAGACTAGCTGGAACAATACTTACATAGTTTACTACCATAGAAAGTAATTTAGGTAAGCCTTGAAACAACAATAAAGAAGTTCAGCAGGATAGATAGTGAGTTTTGGAAAAGAACTTTAATCTGGGGTATTTGGACTTTATTTTGAAAGCAGGAGGTAATCTTTGCAGATAAGCGATGACCAGATTTGTGTGGCAGGAAGAAGTCACGTACTAGCGCTGTGGAGAGTAAAATGGACAGGAGGGGCTGAGGGATGCTCCTGGGAGTCTGGGTGAACCAGATGAGGGGTGAGATGGCCCACACCAGGTAGGGGCAGGGAGATCAAGAGCAAAGCGCAGATTTGAGAGGATTTTAGAGTAGAATTGGCAGGGTTTGGATGAAAAGGGGAAGAGAGAGAAATATGTCAGAAGAAAGGACTATTTCCTAAATTTAGTTAAAATAGTAAGATGCTAAATGACAGTTCTGCCAGAGCCCCTTCTCAGCAAGACTAGAGGGTAACCAGGAGGAATCCAGCCTGAGGAAGATAGTTGGGGCCAAAGGAAACATGGATTTGGCCAGTAAGAGGAGCTGGACCAGTCCCCCAGGAGGGGTCTGGAGAGGGAATCCCAGGGCAGGTTACATTTGGGGGCCCACTTGCTTTTTAGAATGCCAGGATGATGTGGATTCTCCTGCCTAATGCATAATTACTTCTAACCATTTAAATAAAGCACATGAACCCTCACTTCAGAGTTTTCCAAAAACCAGATCTAACTAAACTACTTAATTGGATTCTTAGCTAGAGATTTGTTATAGTGTGGGCCATGTCTTTGTTTTCTTTAGGTTTTTAAAAATTGCATTCTTCTTTTGCCCCAAATTGCCTAGAAGGGAAGGAATTTGATCCCTCGAATGGCCTCTCTACTTATAGTCTGTTTTTATAAGATGTTTCAAGAACTTTTAGATTTTAAAACAAGGCTCTAAAAACAGTGAGCAAGAAAAGATTGGTGAATACTCTTTCTTAGAGGGTGGAAAAGGAAGTAAAGGAGAAAGATTTTATGGCTTTATAACAGTCTACATTTTCTTTTTTTACCTCTTTTAATCTGTGTATTTTCTAAGTGTTTATTGATTAAATGGACTTAGCACTCTCTTCCTCTCACGGCAGAGCATTATTGGGCATTATCAACAATGACATATGAAAATATCTGATGTACTCAGTACTATTATGAAACCAATTTACAATCACTCACACTTTATATGAAGAATAGATCACAACACAACTATGGCCCAGTTTGAAGGAGGGGGGAGGTCACCTCAAGGGAGAGTGAATGGTGGGATCACACTGTGATGCATAATGCAAGGGTACTTGTCAGGTTTATTAAGTATAGAGTATAAATGTTTTAACACAATAATTAAGTAAAGGAAATGAGGTTTATATTAACCAATGTGATGTAAATGCTCCTAATTCTATATGAAATCAGCACATTATACCCAATTACATGCATTAGTGTATACATGATCTATGTGTTTATGATTTAATTTTATTTCAATATCCATTGTATTCATCAATAGATAGGACAAAACTACCATAAAATCAAACATTTTTATGTTCAAGAGAGCTACTCCATGTCATAAGGTGATCTATTATAAATAGATCATAATTTCCCATAGGAGCAATGTGGAAATAATAGGCCCTGTTCTTGGCTAAAAATTTCACATCTAAGAAATCAAACTAATGATCAAAAATAAGATGGAAAAGCAGAACCAAACAATAAAATTATACTTCAAAATCAAAGAATTTTAGAGCTCAAAGGAACCTCAGAGACTGTATAATAATAGCTTTAAAACTGATTTATTTTTTAAAAAATACATAATTTATAATTTATCAAAATGAAAATATTTTTTGCTTCAAAGAAAACCACTGAGAAAATGAAAAGACAATGAACAAAATGGAAAGAAATGTTTGAAACCACATGTCTGTTAAGGGATTTATATCCAGAATATATATGAAATCTCACAACACAGTAGTGAAAGTACAAGGAACACATTTGTTTGAGTAAATGACCTGACTAGACATTGCTGTCTTGGAGCACCAACATAGATACATAAATGACCAAAAATATATAAAGAGATGCTCAACATCATTAGTCTTCAGGGGAATGCAAACTCAAATCACAAAAGTATAGTACTTCACTTATAGTACATTTGGTTGGCTAGAATCACAAAGTGGTGAGGAGGTAGAGAAATTGGATCATAGGGTACTATAGTTAAATTTTATTAGATCTCAGATGTAATTCTTATTTGAGCTCGTATAGATTAAGGACACGGAGGTTTTCCAATTAGTGTTTTTCAACAGATGTTGAAGTTAATTCACAACTTATTTTGTAGAAATTTATTTAGCAAAACACAATTAGCACTCACTTAACCTTTTATTTTATACATTATTTTAGTGATCTCGATGTCTAGTTGGGTCAAATTGTGAAACTTTAACAACTAACAAGACTAAGACTTTACTAACAAGACTAAGACTTTCCAATTACCAATTAATAACAGAATAATTAAACTATGTAAAAATTAAACTTACATATTGGAAATACATTTCCATTTGCTATGGATTCAACACATTTATAAATGGATAGGAAACAATTTTAGTAACTGATTTAAGAATAAAAGCACTGGCTCTGTGCCTTTAGCACAGTGGTTACAGCGCCAGCCACATACACTGAGGCTGGCAGGTTCAAACCTGGCCCGGGCCAGCTAAACAACAATGACAACTGCAACAAAAAAATAGCTGGGCAATGTGGTGGGCACCTGTAGTCCTAGCTACTTAGAAGGCTGAAGAAAGAGAATTGTTTACGCCTAAGAGTTTGAGGTTGCTGTGAGTTGTGACCCCACCGCACCATGAGACTCTGTCTCAAAAAAAAAAAAAAGTAACACACACTGCAAGTGTTATAGGTGATTACATAAAACAGTGAGAGTTTTTGTTCCTATTTGTAGAGTCATTGTATACAACTACTGTTTTTCTGAGGTACTTTGTGATGTTGAACTAGCCGGCATTTCTGGACAAACAACAGTGACTGAGCAATTTCTTCAGGCTTCTCATGAGACTTTGTTGTGTGTTGCTTTTGTGCAAAGCATGAGATCAGGGCTGAATGCAATGCCACATTTCTAGATTGTAAACTCCCTGATGCCGTGCTCATCTTCCCAAGCTCCAGTGCCAAGAAAAATGCCAGGTGCCACTATAATACCTTACCCATATTCAGTCCTCACAGCAACCCTATGAGTTAGTTTATCCACATTTTGTGAATGAAACACTGGGGCATAAGATAAAAATTGGCTGGCCCAAAGTCTGATGGCTAAGTGGCAGAGACAGGTTTCAAATCCAGATAGCCTGACATGACAGCTTCTGTAACCATCAGATGGTGCTGCCCTTCTGCTCAGTGTGTAATGATTGAATTCATGAATGAATTTCTCTTTTTTTTTTTAAGACAGAACCTCAAGCTGTTGCCCTGGGTATCACAGCTCACAGCAACCTCTAACTCCTGGGCTTAAGTGATTCTCTTCCCTCAGCCTCCCAAGTAGCTGGGACTACAGGTGCCTGCCACAACATCTGGCTATTTTTTGGTTGCAGTTGTCATTGTTGTTTGGCAGGCCCAGGCTGGATTTGAACCCACCAGCTCTGAAGTATGTGGCTGGCGCCTTAGCTGCTTGAGCTACAGGCACCGAGCCAGCCCAGGCTGGTCTTAAACTCCTGATCTTAGTGATCCTCCCACCTCAACCTCCCAAGCACCTGGGAATATACTTGTGAGTAACTGTGCCTGGATTCATGTTGAAAGTTAATTCTAATGTTGTTGGTTGGGACCCTAATGTTGGGATCAATGGGGCCGATGCCTCATTAATGGCTTGGTGTTATTCCTGCAGTAATGAGTAAGTTCTCAGTTTATTAGTTCCATTGAAAGCTGGGTGTTCAAAGGAGCCTGGAATCTCCCCCGTCCACTTCCTCTCTCACCATGTGATCTTTGCACATGCTGACTCCTCTTCCTCTTCTGCCATGAGTGCTAGCAGCCTGAAGCCATCACCAGAAGCAGAAACATCTGCCATGCTTCTTGTACAGATTGCAGAACCATGAGTGAAATCTCTTTATGAATCATTTAGTCTCAGGTGTTCCTTTGTAGCAACACAGATGGACAATTGGTACTCGAAGTGGAGCATTGCTAGAGATGCTGAGAACGTGGAAGCAGCTTTGGAACTGGGTAATGGGTGGAGTTTGAAAAAGTTTGGAAGGCTCAGAAGAAGAGAGAAGCCAAAAAGTTTGGAATTTTTTAGAGATTGGTTAAGTGCCTGGGACCAAAAGGCTGGTAGAAATAGAGTTAGTAAAGTAAATGAAAAAAAAAAAAAAAAAAAAAAAGAAAGAAAAAGAAAAGGCCAGAGGTGGTTGGGAGGCTGAGATGGGTAGATTGCCTGAGCTCAGGTGTTTGAGACCAGCCTGAGCAAGAGTGAGACCCCCCATCTATACTAACAATAGAAAAACTAGGGGCATGGATGGTGGTGGGCATGCATCTCTAGTCTCAGCTTCTTAGGAGGCTGAGGCAAGAGGATCGCTTGAGCCCAAGAGTTTGACGTTGCTGTGAGCTATGATGTCATCGCACTCTACACAGAACAACAGAGTGATACTCTGTCTCAAAAAAAATTAAAGAGTAAAAAAGATCATGCTGACAGGATCTCAGATGAAAATAAGGAATTTAGTGGAACAGGAAAAAAGGTCATCCTTGTTATGCCTTATTGATGAATTTGGTTGCATTGTGTCTATGTGCTGAACTTAAGACTGATGACCTGGTGAAAGAACTTTCAAAGCAGCAAAGTGTTGAACAAGTGGCATGGCTGCTTCTAACAGCATATAATCAGATACAGACAGGAGCAAAGAAATGACGGGAAGTTGGAATTTGTAGTTAAAAAGGAAATAGAGTGTAAAAATTTGAAAAAGTCTCAGTCTGGCCAGTTGGTAGAGAAGGAAAGAACAATTTTCAGGGAGAAATCCAGGAGTGTCGAGGAGCAACCACTTGCTGGAGAGGTGAGCATGGATGAAAGGGAGCCAGGTGTAACAGTCAAGTTGAAGGGGAAAGGCATCGAGAAACCATTTCAGAAATCTTTGAGGCACTTCCTCCCATCATGGGCCCAGAGGCACAGGAGGACAGAATGATTTCTGGGACATGCCCAAGTCGTCACCCCTTGGCATGCTGGCCCTGGCTCAAAGGGCCTCATGTACTTTTCAGGCTGATGCTCAGAAGGGTATAAGCCGTGATCCTCAGCGGCTTCCACATGGTGTTAAGTCGGGCACACAGATGCAGGAGTGGTGAAGACTTGGCAGCTTCCACCTAGATTTCAAAGGAGATATAGGAAATCGCGGCACCCAGGCAGAAGCCTGCCACAGGGGCAGAGTTGTTACAGAGACCCTCTACTAAGGCAATGCTGAACAGAAATGGCTGCAGCTCCTGCAGAGAGTCCCCCCCTTAGTGGATCTATGGGACCAGGGCGGCCACCCTACAGCCCCAGAATTATAGAGCTATCAGGACCAGGAAACTTCTGCCTGGAAAGCCACAGCCCTTCAATTCCAGCCCGGGAGAGCAGCCATGTGGGCTGTGCCCAGAAACATCATGGAGTTAGAGCTGAGGCCTGGGGACTCCTGTTTGCCCAGGATGTAGAACATGAAGTATTAGGAAATCATTTTTGGAGCTTTAAGATTTAACGTCTGCCTCCACTGGGTTCTGGACTTGTATAGAGTCTGTTACCCCTTTCTTTTAGATAATTTATCTCTTTTTATAGGACTATAATACCATCTTCAGTCCTTAATCTTAATCTCTGTTAAGTGTCTCACACATTCCTTTTATTTCTTTTGTCTACGTTTCCTCTAAAGTTCAAAGGTTACGTTCTTGCAAATGACTCATATTACTTGCCCTCCTAAAATTTGGTTTTCATTTCATTCCAGTTCAGATCTCTACTTTTGAGTTGCAGATTTATTTTCCAAAGATACACTCAGCCATCTTCACTTGGACGTCTCATAGGGACATCAAATACAACATAGCTACAGCCACTCAAAGTTGCCCCTTCTAACCTCTTCTTCCACATTCTCCAGGTCAGGGAATGGCATAAACTCAAACAAGGACTCGGGAGTCCTAGTTTTTGACACTTTTTCTCCTTTACCTTCTACATGCAGTCGATCAAGTCCTTACGGTTCTAATCCTGATCTATTTCTTTCATCCACCTAATCTTCCTTGCTTGGGAACTGGTCTTCATATATTCCTTTGCTGCTCCCTTCTCATCCATTCTCCACTCTGCAGCCAGAATAATCTTTTACAAACACAACTCTGATTATGGCCAGATGAACCCTCTCCAGTACAGAAATGGCTTCCTTTTGTCTATAGGATCAAGTCCAAAGTCCCCAGCATGACCTTCAAAGGTCTGCCCACCTCTCCTCTCCCACCCCCTGCTGTTGGCTGCCTGACCACTTCTCCTGATTGTTCAATGTTCAGATTAAATGTCACTTCCTCAAGGGAATCTTTCTTATCCCCTACAGTAGACAGGTTCCTTTGTTATGCTCTCATAACTCCCAGGCTTTTCCCATAGCAATCATCACACTAGTGATTACTATGTAGCCTCATTGTAAGCCACTTGCTTCACATTTTAAGTTGTCAGCTATAAGAAGTCGAAGTAGAAACCTAATTGTTATTGCTTGCACACATTAGAACCTAAATTTTCAGAAGGGGGCATTTCCCTACCTGATTCCACCTGAGCTATTTTTAGGACTGAAATTTAAATTTGGATTCCAACTTGAAGCTTCACATATTTCAGAAAGATACAGTGTATTGTGGCATACAGAATGAAGAGAGAAAGTAGAAGATTGTGATGCTGACTAATCAAACAAAGAGCAGTCGAAACCATCAGCTTTCTCAGAAAAAACTGTAGAATCTTCAAATCCGAAGAGGTTGGCCTCTCCTATACAGGCTTCATGTAGGAATCTTGAAAGACTACATGACTTTGGGAAGGGACACCTATGCTTTGGAATTTCTGGCAAACGTTCAAGAGCAGCTAATTACTTTCAGAAGCCAGAGATGCAGTCAAATGCACTGCTTTTTCATATTCCTTGCAAGTACATGTATACTTTCATTTTAGGCAGTGAAAAATACCATAATAAAAAGCATTACTGCAGGTGGTGAGGAGTGAAACAGAAACCCCCTTCACCCTGAAGGCGAAGGTTAAAGCTCAAAGTCTGATGGAGAAGCAGAAGGAACTGGATTAATGTATGTGGTGTCCTCTAGTACCTGAAAAGCTGCTACTAAATCACCAGTGTGACTTGGCATTGGTGTCTGCTTTAATTAGAGGATAAGAGAGAGTGTCATTGGCTGTGTAATTTTGAAAATGATAGTCTTCCCCTCAGAATAAGTTGTTTGAGGACTAAGTCCTCTGTTTGGCTCACTGGAGTATCTCTGGGGCATATCTTATTACCCCAGTCATATACAATAGATGTTCAATAAACACTTGTTAAATAAAATAAATGAGCTCTTGATTTCTATTGCAGACCTCGGCTCAGTTTTATCTAGGCTTAAAAGCAAGCGTGGGCAAACTTGAAAAGCCTGGCACCCCAGCCAACTCTTCAGTGCCCCGTGGACTTTGCTCCTGCACCTGTCTGGCACCGGGAGGGCGCGATCGGGCGCTCCAACCTCACGCCCTCCGTGGAGCTCCCGGTCCCTGGTCTGCCTTTGGACCTCAGCTCACGCACCCCGCCTCTGTGCGGCTCGTCCGAAAGGCATGTGCCTTGGTTTTAATCCAGAAAAAAACAGTAACCCAGCCCAAAGCAGGCCCCTGGTCTGAGCACACAGATCATATGAGTCATGGATTCGGGGGTTCGGACCTTGGAGCAGCGGGTGATGTGATGTGCGTGGGTTGGCGAAGAGCACGGCTGCTGAGGAAGGCCACAGCCCTCTCTCCCGGGCAGGCGAGGCTGAAATCTGCCCCCTCGCTGTCGACTGGCCGGATCCCCGCCGTTGCGGGTCAGAGCGCCGCCGAAGGTCGGGGAGGCGCGCAGCCCGCACTGCAGCCGGCGGCCACATCACCAGGCCGCGGCTTCCCTGCGGGCGGCGGCGCGGCTGCGCCTGCGCGGGGCGTCCGCGCGGGGCGGGGCGGCAGGAGGGAGCGGGCGGCGGGC
The DNA here is from genome assembly GCA_963574355.1 of Loris lydekkerianus. Classification (NCBI taxonomy): domain Eukaryota; kingdom Metazoa; phylum Chordata; class Mammalia; order Primates; family Lorisidae; genus Loris; species Loris lydekkerianus. The sequence continues at coordinate 11,332 of CAUYPK010066811.1, read as the reverse complement.
GCCGGAGCCCCGGCTGTCAGCGCGGGGCCGCGACCGTGCGGGGAGCCGAGCGAGTAGGAAGGAGCCGCGGGCTGGGAGCCGCCGATCGCCCCGCCGCCGCCGCTGCCGGGGACTAGGTGAATGTCCCTTCCACCCCCCGCCCCTGGTGTCTCGGTCCGGTCTGAGGAGATGGGGTCCCCTCTCCTCTGCTCGGCCGCCGCCGCCGCCGCGCTCCGGGGCAGGTGATAATGGAGGGAAAGTCTCGGCTTTGGCGGCGGCGCCACGTTGGGGCGCATCCCAGGTACCGGAGGGAGGTGGGGCCGGAGCCGGGCCGCGATCCGGCTGCGGGACTCGGGAGCGTGGGGGCGGTGGGAGCGACGGGCGCGGCCCCGCCCGAGCCGCGTGCCCGCCCCGGGCCCCTCTCCGCGCCGGCTGGCAGCGCCCGAGCCCGGCCCGCGCGCCTGCCCCACCTCGGGCGAAGCGGAGGCTGCTCCGGCGCCGGGGCACAGCCGGCCGCCGCGGGCCAGTCTTCCCGGGCGCTGGGGACCGGGTGGCAGAGGGATGGGTGGAAGGTAGTTGGGATGGAGATGCTGCGAGCCCGGCTCCGGCACACCCCCAGATTCCTGCTTCGGGGCTCGGCAATTGCGCCAATCACCGCGTTCCTTTATCCTTTTCTTTATATACATATATACAATATACCTCAGTTTTAAAAGCCCAAATGCTCACTTGTAGACAGATGACACATAGGTATTACTTATATACATTTATATGCATGTTACGTATACGTCACTTTTTCTGGTAAACGAGCAATTAAAAAAACTGAAATATATTTCACCTACCATAAAGCATCCTTCTCAAGTGTGGCTTTTAGGATATTTCCGAAGTTTTGCAACTGTCACCACTATCCAGATCATCATCCCCCAGACATCCTGTATCTCTTAGCAGTGACTCATCTTCCTTTGACCCCCTCCCTACCAACACTAATCTACTTTTTTGATTTTATGGGTTTGCCTATTGGGGAAATTTCATGTAAATGGAAGCATAGGGGATGTGGTTTTGTGTATGGCATCTCGCATACAGCACAGTATGTATCCAGGTTCATTCAGATGATAGCCTGCGCCAGCACTTCATGTTTTAAAATAGGTGTGTAGTGTTCCGTTGTATTAGTGCGTCACAGTGCCACATTTTTTTTTGTTTATCCTCTCATCAGTGGATGGATATTTGGTTCATTTACACTTTTTGGCCATTGTGTACTGCTGTGAACATTCCTGTACAGGTTTTCCTTTTGATGTATGTTGTCAAAGCTCTTGGGAGTGGATTGTTCTGTGTAATTTCTTGAGGATCTGCTAAGCTTTTTGAAAGTAGCAGCGTCATTTGTTATCCCCCCCAAAGCAGTGTATGTGATTTTTCACATCCTCACCAACACTTGTTATTTTCTGTTGGCTAATTTTTTATTGTAGCCATCTAGTGGGCGTGAAGTGGTATGAGTACAAGGTTTTAATTTGCATTTCCCTAAAGAGTAGGGATGTTGGGTGTCTTTTCAGGTACTTATCGGCCATTGGTACATCTTCAGAGAAATATCTGTTGAAAGCCTTTGTCCATATTTTAATTGAGTCATTTGTTTTTTTTATTGTTGAGCTTTACTGTTCATTTATAGAAAAATATTCTAGGTGTAGGTACTGATACTGACTTTACAAAACCCCAACCAACTTGCCATCAAAAAAACATAATGCTTACACTTGGGTAAAGGTTGAACAAGAGTCACATCAATCTTTCAGAATACCCTGCCTGTTAATTCTTGGGCATCTGACTTCCCCTTTTCATTTTCTAGTCTATTAAGAAAAGCCACAGAAAGGGTGTTCCTGACTAGAGTCAAGAGAGACTACCCATAGTTGGCGTTTTCATATATTCTATGCTTAGTTTGAAAAGTTCCAGTACCATTACCACTTTAATTACAAATAATCCATGTTGGTGGCTAACTAAACAAATAATAAATGGCAAGCACAAATTACTCAGAATTTCAAATGCTTAACTTCTCAGCGAAGTGAAGGATCTTATTTTCATAAGTTTGTGTTAGTTTCATGATTATGTTCATATGTGGGTGGTAAATAAATATTTTTTGTGGCACTGAAGTTAAAAGCCACTTACAGCTGAATGAATGCTGCTATGCTTGTTTCACGGTTAATTTGCTAGTGCATACACATTCAGGATTAGGTCTCTCATAGCAAAAACCACTTAAAAAGACATGACACTTCCTCCCAGGAATTCAAGCTCACTTTTCCACTGATCTAATATGACTGTTGTTAAAGAAAAAAAATGATACTTGTTGAAGCATAGTAAAGAAGACTTTATTTAGGACCACAGTAGTAGGTATAGGGACCCCTGGAATGGGATTTTGCAGTGAGCGCAACTCCAAATACAGCACGGGCCAGTGGGTGTTTATAGCCTAGGAGCAGAGTGGGGTCAGTGGAGAGAAAACTGCTCAGGAGAAACATCAGGTTTGTAATAGGTATTCAGACCAAACCAACCTAACAGGATTCTTGGAAGATAGGCCTAGAGGATCAAATATCACCTAGGAACAGTGAAAGATGAGGGGCTCAGAAGATACTGACAGTGATCAGATAGCGAGGGTGAGGGGTTCTTGCTCAACTGAGTTAGCAGGGTTTTTTTGCTGAAACTGGATTTTATGAGGAAAGTGTGCAGATGGGCCCAGGAGGAGGCCCAGAAGCCCTGACTATAGTTTGATCAAGCAAAGAATTTTATCAGTGTTTAAAAGTATCCTACTAAATTTCAGAAACTTCATAGAAAATAAAAATTTCCAAATTGAAATAATGGATAAACAACCGACTAAAAGTGTGTGAAGTTCAGCCTATTCCTGCTTTTCAGCCTATAAATTATGAAACAATGGAAACACAATTTAACCGTTTTATACCTCACTGCCTTTATTAGAAGAATGAGGCTGATCATTTTAGCATATGTGTGTTTTTACTTAGTTTTAGCTCGTAGAATTATTATTAGACATATTGAAAATATAAATAGCCAACTTAATATTTATTGTTACCAACTTATCTCTTGGATGTACAAGTATCCTGTAACTACAGACGCTGTTGATGCTTTTCCAAGCTGTCCATGTCTGTCTCTGGAGTTTTTAGTGCCATTTATTGAGAAATCCTGAAAGTAGGGGATAGTGAAAATTGGGAACAACTGTGGGGATATGATCCCTGGGAAATGATGGTCAGACCTGACCTGGTAGACTTAATGGGGATCTCTCATCTCATATCTAGAATTACAGTAGTTAGATTTATTTAGCTTAAAAATACATAGAAATAACAACTATGGAAACATAGAGTATGGAAGTGGCTAGAACTGTCAGATATTCTTTTTTTCTTTTTTTTTTTTTAAGAGACAGAGTCTTACTTTATTGCCCTCAGTAGAGTGCTGTGGCACCCCAGCTTACAGCAACCCCAACTCCTGGGTTTAGGAGATTCTTTTGCTTCTGCCTCCCAAGAAGCTGGGACTACAGGCACCCACCACAACGCCTGGCTACTTTTTTTTGTTGCTGTTGTTGTTGTTGCAGTTTGGCCAGGGCCGGGTTCAAAACCGCCACCCTCGGTATATGAGGCCAGCGCCCTACCCACTGAGCCACGGTGCCCTCTCTGGTATTCTATTTTAATGTGAAGGGATTTAATCAGATTGCTTTCTCCTTGATCAACTACACTAAGGAAATGGGAGTTTTGACTTGAGGAAGGATAGGAGAGGTGAGTGTTGTGGGATCATGGAACATTTTGGAAGTTTGGACACAACTTGCCCTATTTCTTAAAGCATGGATGTTGAAAGCAGAGAGCTTTAGATGGTATGAGGGATCTGGAAGATGAGAAAAGCAAAGCAAGAATGAAACAATTTGGAAGGAAAGGTTGTGGGATATAAAGACAGATTTAACTTATTTACCCTTTTTTGCCCAAGAAAAGTATCTAAATGGGAAAAGTGGAAGAAACATCCTTCATTTGATTCTGCTTTGTTTTGCCCCACCTTGCTCTTCCTTGCTGGCTGTTCACCCTAAGGAGCCAGAATCAAACTGGGATTACTCTTGTTCATGTTGAAACTTTTCAGGGTGCTAATTATACCCTTCTCTCTCCAGATTCTATTCAAATTGAGATCAGATCCAAGAAGTCAGAAATATTATTAAAATAATAGTTTGATTTCCATTTATGGTAAAGCTGAATTGGAGAACTCAGCTTTGATCTGTGCTTGCTTACTTTGTTCCTTCTTAATTTACCTACCGAGATGGAACTGCAGATCTCTCTTGCTTGAGGGAAAGTTCTGACCTAAGGAGCTTGGATCTTAAGTGTTGAAATGGAAAGGAAAACTTTCTTTCCTGGAGAGCATGCAAGTCTAAGAGCACCCATGAGCTTGGGGGGTGGAGCTTGAACATTGACCTTTATCCCTAGCTAGGCAATTAGATAAGTCACTTTCCTGTAAGAAGAACTAGTCATAGAAAAGTGTTCCTTTAATCTTGTTTTCTCCTAGTTAGAGTAATGAGATTATCACCTAACGAAGAAGATCCTGCTGCCTGTCACTGCCAGCCAGTATGCAGAAACCAGGATAGGTCCACCAAACTTGGTCAGAAGGCCAGTGATTCTGGAGAACAGTGAGAGTAGTCTCTCCAAGACTGTTCTGTTCTTCTATTTCCAGAACCACAGTTTTATGCAAAAAGATTGAAAGCAAAGACTGCATTAACCCTTATTTTAAATGATAATCAGCATAACTCAGCGACCTATTACAACATTTCTAATTCAAAAGTCAATTTCCTAAATCAATTCTCCTAAATTACTTAAGATGGGCATCTTTACGGTGGGAACTAAATTTACAAAACCGTAAGAATGGGAGATGGGAGGTAAAGGTTATTTGGGACTTAAAAGCAGGCCAGCTGTGTCGTGTCGGCTCTAGCCTGACCAACTCCATCTTATTTTCACTACCGGTGCTTTCAATAGTTCCATCATCATTGCAGAGAGTGAAATAAGCACCCGTCCTCTCATCCTTAGTGTGTTTGGATAATAGTGTTTTGTAGCCCGGCCTAGGAAGTTAGTCACTACTTATAAAAAACAAACTGATGATATATTTTCCTTGGAAGTAACTACCTTAAAAACTTTATTTATATATTTGTTTATTTATTTTTGGACTCTGTCACCTTCGTAGAGTGCTGTGGTGTCATAGCTCACAGCAACCTCAAACTCTTGGGCTCAGGAGATCCTCTTGCTTCAGGCTCCCGAGTAGCTGCCATAACAGGTGCCCACTATAATGCCAGGCTACTTTTCTATTTTTAGTAGAGATAGGAGTCTCGCTTTTGCTCAGGCTGGTCTGGAACTCCTGAGCTCAGGCAATCTACCTGTCTCGGCCTCACAGAATGCTAGGATTATAGGTGTGAGCCCCTGGGCCCAGCCTACCTTAAAAACTTTTTAAATGGGTGATCATTTTATTATGTGCTTAAATACATAGATTATTCAAGTCAATTTCCTTGTTTTACCCCCTCAAATATTTATTGAGTGTCATATGAGTGTATTATTATATGTAACAGGCCCTTGCTAGGTCCTGGGAATTCAGTGGTGAGCAAGAATGGGTCCTTGCTGTAGGAGTTCACAGCTTAGAGAAACAATTAGTGCAAGAATAGTTACAATAAAGCATAGTAACTATTGGTTAGGTATAATTTGGGACCACAGAAGAGGGGGAATTAATCTGAGAGGACCAGTTAAACGATGTTTAAGAGTTGAGATCATAAATAGAATAGAGCTCAATCCTGTAATCTCAGCACTCTGGGAGGCCAAGACAGGAGGATCCCTTTAGCTCAGGAATTCCAACCAACTTGAGCGAGAGCAAGACCTCATTTAAACTAAAAATAGAAAAATTAGCCTGGCACGGTGGCGGGCATCTGTAGTCCCAGCTACTCTGGAGGCTGAGGCAGGAGGATCTCATGAGCCCAGGAGTTTGAGGTTGCTGTGGGGCTAGGTTGATGCCCTGGCACTGTAGCCTGGGCAACAGAGTGAGACTCTGTTTCAAAAAAAAAAAAAGAAAGTAGACTAGGAAATTGCCAGGTAAAAGGGGAGAGTGAGGATAAGCAAGAGTGTTTTAGGCAAAAGAACATTTGGAAAGGCCAAGAAATGTGAGAGTGTAGTTCATAAAATTGTGTTTTTTATATAGGCCTACTAGTAGATTGTGCAGTCAGGTTAGTGGGTTGTGACCAGTGTGTTTTAAAAAAGAAATAAAGTAGAAAATAAGAGTATGTCCCACATAGATAACTTACTAGATTGTAGGAGTAAATGGGAGTGTTTATGCAGGATTTAGTTAACCTTATTAAAGAATTTGGATTTATCTTAGAGGGAATAGGAAGCCACTGAAAAGTTGTAAGCAGGGCCTGACCAGATTCGTATTTTCTGAAGATCCCTTTGGCTACCAGGTCTTTCTTAACTCAAATGTAAACATGAAATTCCTTGGCCCAGTATTACAGGTATTCCAAAACCCAGTTTGAATCTATTTCTTCTAAAGAATCTTCCAGTGGGAGGAACCTCCCATTTTGTAAAGCTTCCTTGTTTGCCTGCGTACCTTTGCATCAAAATCTGTGAGGGCAGAGCTGGCTTCTGTCCTGTTACATTGAATCTCTGACAACTAGGATAGTGTGTGGTTCACAGTAGAGACTAAGCAAATATTTGTTGATAGAGTCTAAATATTTTTAATATTGGAAATGTTACATAGCAGTAGAAATGACTCCGCCATTTCTAGTAATACTTGCTTTAGGACAAAAAATATTCTTTTTCAGAGTTGAAATCGTATTAGTGATAGAACTATATTCACTTACTTTAAGAGGCAATTTAGCAAAAAAGTATCATGTTAGGTTAAAACAGTACAGACTCAGCACCCATAACACAGTGTTTATGCCACCAGCCACATACACTGAATTTGGCGGGTTCAAACCCAGCCTGGGCCAGCTAAAACAAGGACAACTGCAACAGAAAATAGCCGGGCGCCTGTAGTCTCAGCTATTTGTGAGGCTGAGGCAAGAGAATCACTTGAGCCCAAGAGTTTGAGGTTGCTGTGAGCTGTGACGCCACAGCACTCTACCGAGGGAGACATAGTGGGACTCTGTCTCAAAACAAACAAACAACAAAAACAGTAGTACAGATAGTAAAAAGAACGATAAGGTTTTGATGTTTCTCCTCCTAAGGGGTATAGGGCAGTGACACATTATTCCAGGAGTAGGCAATCCAGCAATCGTTTATATTTTGTCTGAACATAGAAAATTTACTCTGAGCACTCACCAAAGGGCAGTTTTGGAAAAAAGGCTGAGGACAAAAGGAATACATCAGATTAAAATGTATCAATCAAATGAGCTTAATGGAGAGGCAACAGAAAATAGATTTTCCTCTCAGAAGAAGTAAAAAATTAAACATCCATATACCCTAAAGAACTTACAAATAAGAATTTAATGATGTCAGTTGGTTGAAACAAAATCATTCTACTGTCACAGTATTATGACTTCACAGAATTAAATTATGAAACCCAACTGTGAAGGAAAAATTCTTTCAGTGTATGGTTCTGATGAGTGGCAAGAGAAGTTATGAAAAATTCATGAAAGGTAGAGAGATTTCAGTTTTGATTCAAACTTATCTTAGTATATTTTTGAGATGTGCAAATTTGGCTAATTATCTTTGTTAGATTTAAAATATCTTAAACTAGAATGCCAGAATTAAATTTTGCTAATACAGGATGGCTTTTAAAAAATAGTCACTGAATTTTATATTGTTATGTTCCAGAGTCCTATTTTAAGCAGCACATTATAGAACTACACTGAGACTAACTCGTATATATTTATCATAAGGAAATAATTCTAGGGCTGGGCAAGGTGGCTCACACCTGCAATCCTAGCATTCTGGATGGATTGTGTAAGCTCAGGAGTTCAAGACCAACCTGAGCAAGAGTGAGAAAAGTAGAAAAATAGAAAAATTAGTTGGGCATTGTGGGGGGTGCCTGTAGACCCAGCTACTTGGGAGACTGAGGCAAGAGAATCATTTGAGCCCAAGACTGAGTTACTATGAGCTATGATGCCATGGCACTCAATGCATGGCAAGAAAGTGAGACTCTGTCTCAAAAAAAAGAGAAATAAGTCTAAATATAGAAAATAATTATGCACAAAGATGTTCATTTTTATTGTAATATAATTGTAGCCATACCGTGTCCTGCTAGAGGGAAATTATTTATTAAAATATGGCAGTCCACTTGAAGCTTAACCACTAAAAGTACTTTTTTATTTTATTATTTTATTTTATTTTTTTTGACAGAGTCTTACTATGTCATTGTGGGTAAAGTGCCATTGCGTCACAGCGTTTCTCTTGCCTCAGCCCCCCAAGTAACTAGGACTTACAGTCGCCCGCCACAATGCCCAGCTATAAAAATACTTTTCTAGAGCAATGGTTTCCTTCTATTTATTTATTTTGAGGTTCACTTTGTTGCCCTGGGTAAAGTGTGGTGGGGTCATAGCTCACAGCAACTTCAAAATCCTGAGCTGAAGCCTCCCCAGTAGCTGGGACTATAGGTGCTTCCCATAAGGCCTGGCTACTTTTTAGCTCAGGCTGGTCTCTAACTACTGAGTTCAAGCAATCCACCTGCCTTGGCCTCCCAGAGTGCTAGGATTACAGGCGAGTACCACTGTGCCTGGCCTCCCTACTTATTACTTTTTAAATTGAAAAACAAAAAGTGCTCGAAAAACCAAGTCCAAATAAAAAAGTGCATGGTTAGAAAAGTGAACATGGCATTTCACATCCTTCTTTACACTGACCTCCTAGGCAAACCCAGTTCCCACAGGTAAATGCTCTGAGCAACTCGGTGTCTGTCCTCTGAGATAGTTTTCTAATTCAGTGGGTTTCAGTCTGTGGGAAGGGGCTTTGAGGTCTTCTCAAGCAGGGTAAGCTGGGGACTGAGTAGGTGGAAACCAGGTCTGTATTTGCTGCTTTGCTTTGACAAAACTATTTTAAATATTGAGATTTCATGTAGGGCTTGACTTAAATGAAGTTTTCTTTTGAATTGAAAATAGAGGTTTAAAAACAATTGTCCTAATTCAGAAAACAAAGTCCTAAACCCCCTAGTTTAGAATTCCAGATCTTCCCCATTTTACCATTTCGCTGCTTGGTGCTATGACTCTTCTTTCTGATCAGTCTAGTTTCTGACTTTCACCGTCAGTATTCTGCCTGTTTACCATTCACCTGGTGGCAATGTACTTCCCCTTCCTCTCGCCTCCCCCCATTTCTTTAATCTGTTCCTTAAGGTTCAGGTTGTCATCATTTTGTTCATTTCTCCTTTCACCAAGTGTTTGGTGAACACTTACGTTTTATCCACTGCTGAGTGGGGAATATGCAGAATTTTGTAATCAAAACTCATAGACTAGTAAAGGTGATTTCATGTAATAAGTGTATTCATGTAATAAGATTTCATGTATTAAGTGTAATAATTGTATTATAATGTAAGAACATTATGGGAGCAGGTACTAAATTTATAAGTGATCTCTTCTATACTGTTTTAAATGGCACTTATAAACAAGGTAACATATGATATAGTTATGTTTCCAAGTCTACAGAATGTGTTGTTCATTTATTAATTGAGTCATAGAAGATAGCACAGAGAACATTCACCTGTAAATCTGAGGTGAGACCTGGGAAGAATCAATTTTCATTCTTGAGCAATCAACTGTGTTCAAAAGTAACTTGAATCCAATGTCCTGGGTTCTAGGGTTGGGCGTGAAGGAGCTGGAAAAGAACACTGGAGAGACCTTGGTCCTATAGTCCTAGTACCCAGGGCCATTTGCACTGGAGTAGAAGGTCACTTACAGCAGCTTCCTTATCATGACTTGTGTAGTCGGAAAGTTGTGAATTCAGGTCCTGTACCTTTATCTTACTAGCTTTATAACTTTGGGCCTTTTACCTAACCTCTCTGAGACTCAGTTTCCTATGCTGTAAAGTATGAACATGGCCATCTCCTAGGTTTAAAAAAAATATTAAATGTGATAAATTCACTTAAGCGAAAGTTATTCTTTTGGGGTGGTATTGATGTTATATAGACTAGGTGATCCCTTTGCCTTTGGGTTTGCGTTTTTTGAACATTTTGGAGACCTTTTCCATTAGACTTGAGGTCTTTGGAGCTGTGTGTTTTACTCTGAAAGTCCTTTTTTTGATATTCCTGACCAGGTAAGTATAAACATGCAGGAAACTAGTAGGGTCATTGGGGTGTTTAGTGGAAAATAAATCTTTTTCATCATTATCAAATGTATTCTACCAGAATTGAGTGAAAGCAGACTGTTCTATCAATGGCAAAGAAAGCAAGTTGATAGGAAGCTCTGGGGTCCAAAGCCTGGCTGCTATTTTCATTATATCTGCCACTTTCCTCTATCTTTCAGATAACAAGCTATAGTTTCTATAGTAATAATTTTAATTCTCTCTCAAAAGAGTAAAAATAATCTGTACTGTAGTATTTCTAGATTAGTAGGGTTTTAAAATGACCCTAGGCAAACTCATGGTGGAGTCCATCTTTCTAATGCTTCGTGAGTTCTGGTGGAGAGCACTTAGTTCTTTCAGTCTAGAATAAACTTTATAGCATGGTTTAAGATAATCTATTTTATTTGTAAATTATAAAAATATCATTTAGATGTCTTTTTAAAATTAAGAATATGTGAGATATAAAATTTAAATTTAAAAATGGTATTAGGAATACTTCTAATTCCAACTTTCATTGTCTTTTTTTCCTTTGAAAGCCTGTGATTTCCTGAAGACTGATACTGTTTAGTGTATCTACGTACTATTTGGTGCATATTTATACCAGTAAACACTATATGTAAACAGTATCTTATAACATGCTTTCAATTTAATGAAAAATAGGATAGGTAAGTTATATAAAGGGTTAAATAGTAAACTTCATTTGATTTTTGATAGAAAACTGGAATAAAACACTGTCTGAAAATTATAAGGGAAGAATTTATTTATTTACTTATTTTTTTAATGATAAAGGCGTGAATTTATTAGAAGCACATAATAGTCCTTAACATTTATAAATCTAATGATAGAGCTTCAAACTTCATGAAGTAAGGAAATATAAACAAATCCACATTTATAATCAGCAATTTAATTTTTTAATTTTTTTTTCCTTTTTTTTTATTACATCATAGCTGTGTACATTAATACGATCATGGGGCACCATACACTGGTTTTATAGACCGTGTGACACATTTTTATCACATTGGTTAACATAGCCTTCCTGGCATTTTCTTAGTTATTGTGTTAAGACATTTATATTCTACATTTACTAAGTTTCACAT